>AWOL01S0022997.1:29225-45582 GCA_000715115.1 Nicotiana otophora | reverse complement strand
CAAAAAATGAGTAATTTTGCACTTTTAATGGACTCAGTGCCTAGGCACAAATCGTGTAGAAATTATGCCTATAGGGGCTGTCACTCGCCTAGAAATCATGACTATAAGATCCCCAATGGAATTGTGTATTAAAACAAGCAGCTTTGTCAAGATAATCTGCCTAGAAATACTGCCTATAGGATTTTACTGAGTCGTTCAATCACGTAGAAATCATGCCTATAGGTCTTGAACAATTTAATATACCTTGACTCCAAACAAGCCTATCTACAGCCACTTAATAATCTGGAGTATTGTTAGCATGAGCCTATGACTATTCTCGTGCACTTGTGCCTATGTAGGGAGGTCAATTTGAGCCCTTAATTGTTAACTATGTGCAGTCCTAATTGTATTGATTGTGCGACTAGTTTTATCATTTTTGAGCATCCTAAGTGGAGTCTAGAACTACCAAAGTAGTGTCACGCCCCGACCTCGGGGAGCGCGACCGGCGCGCAATAGAGTTACTCCGATCGAGCAAGCATGTACAATGTCATCTACCCAACTCACCCATGAATAAAGAGAAGAATACATTTCATTAATTAGACAGTAAGAGGTTGTGTGAATATCACCAGTTCAGTTCCATTAGTTGCGTCATTAGCAAGTCTCCAAAATAGTACACTATACATAGTTAAAGTGGAACAGATGATACGATTATAGCATTTTTAGTTTAACCTTCCCAAAGACAAGATACAACCCACACTATATCTACGAAGTCTCTAACAAAAACAAAAGAGTGCTACGACAGTGCCGGCAATAAGGCCCCGGCTATACCTCAAATACTATGTACATGGAACTAGAGATATAGGACCCCGAAATGAAGTGGGGCTCACCAAGCCAGCTGAGGAGAGGGTGTGCTGCTATCACTGATAAATACCACCTACTATGGAACCACCTGCATCCATTAAAGATGCAGCGCCCCCGGCAAAAGGGTCGTTAGTACATATGGAATAGTACTAGCATGTAAATCTAAACACTCTCTCAATAGAACGAGTAACAGTAAACAGAGAAGAAAACATGAAATCAATAAGAGACTCAAACAATATCAAGGTGTCAAGTTAGGGGAAAGGTAAATTTCAAGTAAGTTTCAGTAATTTAAGTTGGGAGATCTTTAGCACCGATACACCACCTTGTTTTACCACGGAGTCCGATCTCAGCCCGACCGGCTGAGCCATCTCACCTCGATACATACACTCACAATACTACCATGTGCGCGGCATGGCATCCTATCTCAGCCCGATCGGCTAAGCCGTCTCACCACAATGTCGTGTGGGTCGACATCGAATCGCATCTCGCTAGAAATAATCTCATCCTATTTAAGGGGAAACATCTCAACACACCAATCTCATCCCATATAAGGGGAAACAATCTCATCACATTAACTCGGGGATTTACCCCTCAATCACTCCTACACCGGCATATGTAGTTTCGAGGTTAGGTTGTTCTGACCTACCCTTCCTCGGTGGCTAAACGATACTCCCAAGGCATTTATTATTAAAAGAATTTACCACTTATTTCATATTCTTTTACATGTCATTCATTTTATTGGCACCATTGGCCATAACTCAATATCATTCTTGGCACGTTAGCCGTACCTTATACTTCATGCTCACTATTTCACTTTCAAACATCATCATGGATTGTCAACAACAAATATTTCTATTCGAGACTTTAGGCACACATTTGAGCAATTTAGGGTCTTAGGCACATGTGATTTCCTACACAATTTGATATGATAACTTTCATTTGGACTTGACTTGAAGTCATAACATTTTACTACATATTCATACTTTGAACACGCTCCCGAAGAATAACAAAATATGATAAGAATATTCCGGAACACATTTTGAACATATTCATATATACATCTTTCGACACCAAACTTATTCAGAATAGTCAATTCATAATGGACAACTCGGGACTTACAAGAACATCGTGGGAATTCAATTCTAAGAGAGAAGTTTAGCCAACATATCTCGCTTTGAGATTTTCTTAACTCACTACACGGTTCTAGAAATCCTAGCAATTTTGATCCATTTAGAGATATAGCAAAATTGAACATAAATTAGGAAGGAGTTCATGTTTCCAGCTCATGTGAGCATTTTAGCAAACACTAGGCATGCATTATGATTTCAAAGTCCTCCTATGGTGGATTCCTCCTTTTCACTACTAAAAGTCTACCCAATTGAGCTCAACAATCTTTCCATAACCCTAGATAGTATATGAATGCATAATGAACAACTCCCACACCCAAGAATTGCTTGGCTTATTACCTATTTTTAGTTAAATCTACAAATTGAAGGCTAGGGCTAGAATCTTACCTTTTTGGTTGAAGACCTTGTGAGTTACCCTTGTGAAATCTTCAAGGCTTGAGCAAAGATTGATGAACAAATGACTTAGAAATTCCTTTTCTCACTCTAGACCCCCTTCCTCTCTCTAAAATATAAGTTTGAACCTTCTAAAATGATCCCTAAGATTGTTTTATAAGAATGGGGTCGGGTTTATAAAACCAAAAAAATGAAGCCCTGATGAAGATCTGTGATCGCATATGCGACCGCATAACGCTTCTGCGGTCCGTAAAATGGGCCGCATAATGGCCCTCCATAACTGGGCATTTCTGCCTCACTCTGCGACTGGTCTGTGGTCCGCAGACCTATTCTGCGATCGCATAATGCGCCGCAAAACTTCCCTCCGAAACTTTTTATGTTGAGTCTGCGATGGGTTGTGCGGCCCGTGAAATGATTATGCGGCCGCATAATGGACCGTAGGCATGGGGCGGGTAAAGCACGCATAGGACGCGATTTAGAATTAAACTATGATGCTTTAAGTAAACAACTTTAAGATAGTAATTGGGTAGCAGGGGATGATAGCTTGTGCCCGCTGAATAATATGAGCAACACTTACCTTTAAGGGAGTTTCGAAGTATTATCTATGTTGCACGGGGTGATCTTTTACGCTAAAAAACTTAGGACCCCCTTTGTTACTATTTGTACGCTTGTTTGAACATAGGCTATATCTTGTAATCTACAAGGATTGTATAACTGTTTATTAATAATAATCCACTTTCCTTTCTTACAAACAATTTGTTTTGTCTTGTAAATTTAGACTCCCTACTCTTATTTAACTTATATGATCATACAGGACAATTATAATTCAATAACCCTACATAGTGTAGAATTCGGCGGGACCCACAATTGTGGACCTCGAAGAATGTCTAACCCCTTCTCTTTGAGGTAATTTGAGCCCTTACCCGATCTTTGGTGACGTAGACTAGTTAAACAGAGTTATTTGCAAATAGGTTCCCTAACGCATCTTAAAAATTGTTAGGTGGCGACTCTTCTCTTTTAATACCCACTTAAAAGAGTTGTCACACGTCGAAACCCGATTTCGCGAGAAAATGGGACGTAACACCTGGATCTGCACAAAAATATACAGAAGTGTAGTATGAGTACACCACAAAAGTACCCGGTAAGTATCAAGACTAACCTCGGTGTAGTAGTGACGAGGTAAGCCAAAACATTCACTAGACATGGAGAAATTTGTGCAAAGTATTAATATAAAGCTAACAGTGAAAAGAATATCAATATAAATATAACAATGAAAAGAATATTAATATAAAACAAAAAATAGAAAGTAGAAGTAACAAATGGCAACATGAAGTAAACAGGTGATAAACTAGAAAAATAATTAGAACATAGTTAAAATACAAGTGAAATAAATTAATGAAAGCAAATGACAGTCAAGATAATCAAGCCGATCATGCACAAGGTTTACAACAATATTCACACCGAGGTACCACACTTCATGATCACAAATCACAAGTCACAAATCACAAATCATTCTTATAAGGCCGCGTGAGCCTTACATTTATTTTAAAAATATTTTTCCCAAAATGGATCCACACATTTTAGCCCCTTTATCTCGCCGTGTGTGCTTCAAAATGAAGTAATTTCCCTTACTAGCAACACGCACAAAATATCCCTAATCTCGCCACATGCGCATCAATATCACAATCTTTATATCGCCGCATGTGCACCTCATCACAATACTACATTCAACTCGCACCACACATGCCCATATGATATAACATTGCCAAAACAACAATACCAATGTCACAACAACGCATAAACCATGGCTCAACAATAATGTATCCAAGAGTCTCAACAACAGCCTAATGAAACGGAAGAATAAACTCAGCAATGAAAGATATTCCTTGTAATAACAACTTCAATCAAATGCATAAGAAGAAACTCAACAAATGAAAGATATTTCATGTATTAACAACTTCAATTAAATGCATATAACAACAAACTCAACAATGAAAGACATAACATGCAATAACAACTTCAATGAAATGCAATAAGTAACATAATAGTCTAAACCGTTCAATTTCTATATATAAGCCCGTGTACACACTCGTCACCTCATGTACACGTCTTCCACACAATTCAAATAGTGCAATTAAATAAAATTCTACGGGGTAATTCCCCCATATAAAGTTAGGCAAGATACTTACCTAAACTAGGCCAAATCAACTCAAAACTTTTCCTTTAGAATTCGCCTCCGCATGGCTCAAATCTAATCAAAAATGACTTAATATCATCAAACAATGCAAGAGTCAATTCTGATAATTAAAGTTAATATCTTTACACAATTTTTCAAAAGTCAACCCCGGCCCGCCCTGTCAAAACCTGGGTCCAAGGGTAGATCTCGACTACCCATAACTCCATGAGTCCATATATGTGTTTTGTTTTGAAATTCGAGTATGATTCGACACTCAAATCTTAAATTCTCATTTTTTAAAACATAGAAAAGAATCCCCCAAATATTCTCTTCAAATTCCACGGATTATAGATTAAATCTCATAAATAACCATGTAATATAACTGAAATACGATCAAAATCACTTACCCAATAGTTGTATGTGAAAATCCCTCCTCGAAATCACCTCCTACCGAGTCTAGGGTTCTAGAATGTGATATATGAAGCTAAGTCCCGTAATTCCACCCTTTTTGTTCGGTTGCAGAAGTTGCAAATGTGACCTGGGGTTCGCAATTGAGAATCCTCGCAAATGCAGATATTCAATCGCAAATATGGCACCTGACAAGCCCACCGAAAGTCGCAAATGTGACACTGACTTCGCATTTGCAAAGTCCGTCCCCTTCGCAAATGCGGCCAACTGGTCGCAAATGCGGCCAACTGGTCCCAAATGTGAGCTACCCAGCCAAAGGCCAACCTTCGCAATTGCGTTCATGGTGTTGCAATTGTGATACCAGAAATTCACCTACCTACTTTACAATTGTGATGCTGGTGCTCGCAATTGCGACAACTACAGCACCAGCACACTAGCAACCTGGAATAAGTTTAATCCAATCCGAAACTCACCCGAGCCCTCGGGGCTCCACACAAAACATCCACACAAGTCTAAACAAATAATACGAGCTCGCTCGCACAATGAAAATACAAAAATAACATCCAGAACCATGAATGGGATATCAAAACACATGAAAATTCACAATAAACTCAAGAATCGCTAGAATCACAACCAAACGTCTGATTCCTATCAAACCAACTCAGAATGACACCATATTTTGCAGATAAGTTCCAAATGCAAAAAACGGACCTATTCCAAGTCCCGAAACCAAAATCTGAACCCGATAGCCATAAACCTACTCTCAAACTTATGGAATTTCTAAACCTTTAAATTGCCAACTTTCGGCAATACAAGCCAAATTAACCTAGGAACTTCGAATTCCAAATCTGGGCATACACCTAAGTCCAAAATCACTATACAAGCCTATTGAAGTCATCAAAGCACCGTTCTGGGGTCGTTTTCACAAAAGTCAACCCCTGGTCAATATTTCCAACTTAAGCTTCTATACCAAGAACCAAAGGGTCTAAATCCTTCCACAACTTCCCCGAAATGAAACCAACCATCCCCACAAGTCATAAAACAAAAAATGCACATGTGTGAAGTATCAAAAGGGACACGGGGCTCAAATACACAAAAAGACTGGTCGGGTCGTTACATTCTCCCCTTATTAAAATAAATGTTCGTACTCGAACGAATATAGAGACATACCTAAAGTGCCAAAAAGGTGAGGATAGCGAATTCGCATGTCGTTCTCGGTATCCCAAGTCACCTCCTCGACCGGTTGACCCCTCCATTGAACCTTCACTGAAGCAATATTCTTTGACCTTAACTTATGGACCTGCTTGTCCAAGATAGCCACCGGCTCCTCAACATAAGTCAAATCCTTGTCCAATTAGACAGAGCTGAAATCTAATATATGTCACGGATGACTATAGTGCTTCTAGAGTATGGAGACACGAAACACAGGGTGAACTCCCGATAAGCTGAGTGGCAATGCAAGTCTATATGCCACCTCACCCACTCTCTCAAGGATCTTAAAAGGACCGATATACCGAGGTCTCAACTTGCCCTTCTTGCCGAACCTCATCACACCATTTATGGGTGAAACTCTAAGAAACACTATCTCACCCACCATGAATGCCACATTACGAGTCCTCTAATCATCATAACTTTTCTTCCTAGACTGGGTCGTACGAAGTCGATCCTTCAACTTCACCTTCTCCAAAGCATCTCTAACCAAATCAGTGCCCACCTAGCTTCCCTAGTCTCAAACCATCCATCCGGAGAACGATATTGCCTCTCATATAAGGTCTCCAAAGGAGCCACTAGAAGCTCGACTGATAGATATTGTTGTAGGCAAACTCTACGAGCGTAGAAACTGATTCCATGAACCCCCAAAATCAATAACACGGACATGTAGCATTCCTCCAAGATCTAAATAGTGCACTCGGATTGTCTGTCCATCTAGGGATGAAATGTCGTGCTCAGCTCGACCCGTGTGCCTAACTAACGCTGCACAGCTCTCTAGAAATGTAATGTGAACTGCGTGCCTCAATCGGATATAATAGACACCGGCACACCACGGAGACAAACAATCTCACGAATATAAATTCAAGCTAGCTGGTCTGAAGTCTAGGTAGTCACGACCGGAATGAAGTGTGCAGACTTGGTCAGTCTATCCACAACAACCCACATCGTGTCAAATTTCTTCAAGATCCGTGGAAGTCCGACTATAAAATCCATGGTAATATGCTCCCACTTCCACTCTGGAATATCAGCCTCTAAAGTAAACCACCCAGTCTTAGATTCCCGTACTCCACCTGCTGACAGTTCAATAACCTAGCCACATACTCCGCAATATCTTTCTTCATTCTTCTTCACCAGTAGTGTTTTCTAAAGCACTGACACAGCTTTGCGACACCCAGATGAATGGAATACCGCGAGCTATAGGACTCCTAAATAATCAACTCATACAACCCATCCACATTCGGAACATAGATTCGGCCCTACATCCTCAACACCCCATCATCACCAATAGTCATCTCTTTGGAATCACCGTGCTGCACCGTGTCCTTCAAGACAAGCAAGTGGGGATCATCATACTGATGCGTCGTGATGCGCTCAAACAAAGAAGACCGTGAAACTATGCAAGCAAGAACCCTACTAGTCTCAAAATTATCTAGCCTCACAAACTTGTGGGCCAAAGCCTGAACATCAGGTGCTAACGGTCTCTCCCCAGCTGGGATAAAAGCAATACTTCCCATCCTCTCAACCTTCCTACTTAAAGCATCGGTCACCACATTGGCCTTCCGGGGATGATAAAGAATGGTGATATCATAGTCCTTTAGTAGCTCTAACCACCTCCACTACCTCAAGTTCAAATCCTTTTGCTTGAACAAGTGTTGTAGACTCTTGTGATCAGTGAATACCTCACAAGACACTATGTAGAGATAGTACCTCCAAATCTTCAATGCGTGAACAGTGACTGCCAACTCTAAATCATGCATTGGGTAATTCTTCTCATGGGACTTCAACTAACACAAAGCATAAGCAATCACTCTATCCTTCTGCATCAATACACACCCAATTCCAATCCACGAAGCATCATAATAAATTGTATAAGAACCCGATGTTGAAGGTAAAACCAGAACTAGAGTTATGGTGAAGGCAGTTTTGAGCTTCTAAAAGCTCCCCTCATACTCATTAGACCACCTGAATGGGGGAACCCTTCTAAGTTAATCTCGTCAAAGAAGCTGCGATGGATGAAACCTCCTCCACAAAACAGCGATAATACACAGCCAAGCCTAGAAAACTCTAGATCTCAATAGCAAAAGACAGTCTAGGCTAACTCTAAACTTGATCTACCTTATTCGGATCCACCTTAATCACCTCACTAGACACCACATGGCCCAAATATGCCATCGAATCAAGCCAAAACTCACACTTTAGCATACAGCTTCTTCTCCCTCAAGGTCTAGAGCACGATCCTCAAGTGTTGCTCATGATCCTCTCGGCTGCAAGAATACACCAATATGTCGTCAATGAACACGATGAAGAAAGAATCAAGATATGTCTAGAATACACTGTTCACCAAGTGCATAAAGGTTGTTGGGGCATTGGTTAGCCCGAATGACATCACCAAAAACTCATAGTGACCATAGCGAGTCCCGAAAGCTGTCTTCGACCAGATCTTCAGCAGATGATATCCCAACATAAAGTCAATCTACAAGAATATCCAAGCATCCTGAAGCTAATCGAATAATTCATCAATTCGCGATAATGAGTACGTGTTCTTGGTTGTAACTTTGTTCAGCTGCCTGTAATTAATACACATCCTCATAGAGTCGTCATTCTTCTTCATAAATAGAACTGGAGCATCCCAAGGTGAAACACTCGGCTTGATGAAACCCTTGTCAAGCAACTCCTGAAGTTGTTCCTTTAATTCTTTCAACTCTATTGGTGTCATACGATACAGTGGAATAGAAATGTGTTGAGTGCCCAGCACCAGGTCAATACCAAAATTGATATCCCTATTGGGTGACATGCCCAGTAGGTCTGCTAGAAATACATCTGGGAAATTCTCACTACCGAAACTGACTCAATGGTAAGAATATCAGCACTGACATCCCTTATAAAGCCTAGATATGATAAGCACCCCTTCTCAACCATTTATTGTGCCTTCAGGAAAGACACCACCTTACTAGGAATATAATCCAATGTACCTCTCTACTCCAACCCTGGCAACCCTGGCATAGCCAATGTCTCGGTCTTGGCGTGACAATCTAGAATAGCGTGATAGGGCGACAACCAATCCATGTCCAATATTATGTCAAAGTCTACCATACTAAGTAGCAGAAGGTCAACCCTGATCTCATCACCCCCGATGGTGACCAAACACGAGCGATAAACGTAATCTACCATAATAGAATCTCCCACAGGCGTAGATACATAAATAGGAGTACTCAAAGAATCATGTGGCACATCCATATATGAAGCAAAGTAAGATGACACATGTGAATAAGTGGAACCCGAATCAAATAAAAATGATATATCCCTATTTAGACTGAAAAAATACCTGTGATGACATCTAATGCGACACCCTTAGTCCTACCTGGAAAATCATAGAAACCAGCATGACCTCCCCCTCTAGGACGACCTCTACCCGCCTGACCTCCACCCCTAGCTGGTTGTGCAGGTGGAGTGACAACTGGAGCGGCAACCACAACCTGTGAACCCTATGGGCCCTATGGAGATGCACCCCTCATATGTCTAAGACAGTCCCTCACCATATGCCTAGTATCGCCATACTCGAAACAACCTCTCTGCGGCCATGGATGCTAGAACTGAGTCTGACCTGGTCGACTAGAATGACCACTGAAGGCACCCCGTGCAGGAGGTGCACTGGAAAATGGTTGTGCATAATGGTCAATCTGGGACCTCGGAATGTCTGGAGCACTGCGAGTAGCCTGAATCGCAGAATGAATTGGTCGGCTAACATAACCTCTACCATGATGAGCTGAAACTATAGCGCGGGAACCACAAAATCCTCTAGAATCTTGAGGCTACTTGGCCTCCCTATCTTCCCTCGCCTAGCCACGCATACGCTCCAACTTATGAGCGATCTCCATAACCTGCTAAAATGAAGTATCAGTCTCTAACTCTCGAGCTATACTGAATCTAAGACCATAACTGAGACCCTCGATAAATCTGCAGACTCGCTCTCTGACTGTAGAAACCAAAGCATGTACATGGAGGGACAACTCGCTAAACCTCATGGAATACTCTGACACCGTCAAAGTCCCCAGACGCAACTGCTCGAACTTTATGTGCCACGCATCCTGGAGTGTTTGTGGGATGAACTCCCAAAAAACATATCAGAAAACTAAGCCCAAGTGAGTGGTGCTTCATAAGCTGGCCTACCCTTCTCATAAGCCTACCACCACTTATACGCTGACCCCATCAGTTGAAATGTAGTAAAGGCGATTCTGCTCACCTCCACAATGCCCATGGTACGGAGAATACAGTGGCACCAATCTAGAAAACTCTGTGCATCTGCAAAAACTGCACCACTGTAAGTAGGAGGATCATATTTTTTGAACCTCTCAAGTATCCTCTACTCCTTCTCTGATGCCACTAGTCTGACCTCAAGTCGAACCGCGATAATGGGTTGTACTAGCATAATATCCAAACCCTGAATTTTGATTCGGGTTCCACTTATTCGTATGTGTTATCTTACTTTGATTCATATTTGGATGTGATGACATCTGATGCGACACCCTCAGTCCTACTAGGAAAAGCATAGCAACCGGCCTGACCTCCCTCTCTAGGACAACCTCTACCCGTCTGACCTCCACCCCTAGCTGGTTGTGCAGGTGGAGTGACATCTGGAGCAGCAACCATAGCCTTTGAACCCTGTACACCATATGTAGGTGCACCCCTCATAAGTCTAAGACAATCCCTCACCATATGCCTAGTATCGCCATACTCGAAACAACCTTTCTGCGGGCGTGGCTGCTAGAACTGAGTTTGACCCAATCGGCTAGAATGACCACTGAAGGCACCCCATGCAGGAGGTGCACTGGAAAATGGTTGTGCATAATAGGCGATCTGGGACCTCTGAATGTCTGGAGCACTGCAAGTAGCCTGAAGCGCAGAATGAACTAGTCGGCTAACATAACCTCTATCATGATGAGCTAAAACTGTAGCGCGGGAACCTTAAAATCCTCCAAAATCTCGAGGCCTCTTGGCCTCCCTATATTCCCTCTCCTGGCCACGCATACGCTCCAACTTATGAGCGATCTCCATAACCTACTAAAATGGAGTATCAATCTCTAACTCCTAAGCCATACTGAATCTAAAATCATAACTAAGCCCTTCGATAAATCTGCGGACTTGTTCTTTGACTGTAGAAACCAAAGAAGGTACATGGAGTGACAGCTGACTAAACCTCATGGAATACTATGACACTGTCATAGTCCCCAGACGCAAATACTCGAACTCTGTATGTCACGCATCTCGGGGGGTCTGTGGGACGAACTCCCTAAAAAGATATCAGAAAACTAAGCCCACATGAGTGGTGTTGCATCAATTGGCCTACCCTTCTCATAAGCATGCCACCACCTATACGCTCACCATATCAGCTGAAATGTAGTAAAGGCGATTCTACTCACCTCCACAATGCCCATGATGTGGAGAATACGGTGGCACTAGTCTAAAAAACTTTGTGCATCTGCAAAAACTGCACCATTGTAAGTAGGAGGATCATACTTCTTGAATCTCTCAAGTCTCCTCTGCTCCTCCTCTGATACCACTAGACTGACCTCAAGTTGAACCGTGATAACGGGCTGTGCTGGCATAATATCAGAAACCTGATCAGTTTAGACCCGCCTCTGCTCTAGAGTATGGGCGGCGGGACTCTGAGCTCCTCCCCCAGCCTGAGAAGTAGTTGGTGCAACTAGGATCAATCCCTCCTGAGCTAAAGTACCGAACATGCTCAGAAAATATGCCAAAGTCTCCTCGATTCTAGGGGTAGTAGCAGCCGTATCAGGTGCCTACTCCCCAACCGCAGCTACTGGTGGCTCCTCAGTCGTTTCTCTAGCAGGTGATCTAGCTCTGGCACGTGCCCCTCCTCGGCCTCTACCTCGACCCCTGTCTCGCATGGCTATAGTAGGGTGTGTGGGTGTCTGCTTAACTGATTCAGTAGTGCGTGTCCTCACCATCTGTGAGAGAATAGAAAGACAAAGGCTTAGATTCCGAAATCAATAAATCTGCATGATAAGGAATGAAATAAGTCAAATTTCCTAACGGTTCCATAGCCTCTCGAAGATAAGTACAGACGTCTCTGTACTGATTCACAAGACACTACTAAATTTGCTTATGACTCGTAGCACCTATGAACCTAGAGCTCTGATACCAACTTGTCACGACCCCAAAAATCCACCTTAGGAACTGTGATGGTACCTAGTCTCTAAGATTAGGTAAGCCTAACACATGATGAGAATTAACAGAAATAACCAACTTAACTATTAAGCATAAACTGAAAAATAAAGTAACATAGCTAAAACTAAATAATAGTTATACAACCCCAAAATTGGTAGTACGGAGTCATAAGCACTACTGAGAGTAACTAGGAATATCAATTACATCACTGTTTGAAATGAAAGTAAACAGTAATAAAGTAAAGCTCCAGAAGGTGACTCTAAGGCCTGCGAGCATAATGGCATGTATACCTGGAAGTCTCCGTAGCAAATCTCAACAGCAGCTAGCTAATGACTTGCACGCTCAGAGGTACCTCGATCTGCACAAAAGTGTGCAAAAGCGTAGTATGAGTGTACCAAAACAGTACCAATAAGTATCAAAACTAACCTCGGTGGAGTAGTGACAAGGTAAGTCAAGACACTCACTAGCCATGGAAAAATATGTGCAAAGTATTAGTATAAAGCTAAAAGTGGAAAGAATATCAATATAAAGCTAACAATAGAAACAACATTAATATAAAACTAATAATGGAAAGTAGAAGCGACAAATGGCAACATGAAGTAAACAGGTGGTAAAGCGGCAAAATAATCATAACACAGTTAAAATACAAGTGAAATAAATTGATGATAGCAAATGATAGTCCAGATAATCAAACTGATCTAACACAAGGTTTACAACAAGATTTGCATCGAGGTACCACACCTCATAATCACAAGTCACAAATCACAAATCTTCCTTATAACGCCGCATGAGACTTACATTTATTTTAAAAATATTTTTCTCGAAATGGCTCCACGCGCTTTAGCCCCCTTATCTCGTCGTTTGTTCTTCAAAATGAAGTAATTTTCCTTACTAGCACCACGCGTATAAAAGCCCCTTATCTCGTGCGCATCAATATCACCACCCTTATACCGCCGCATGCGCATTTCATCATAGCACAATAATCAACTTGTATTACACGTACCCATATGCCACAACGTCGCCAAAATAACAATACTAATATTACAACAACGCATAGCTCACGCCTCAACAACAATGTATACAAGAGTCTCAACAACAACCCAATGAAAAGGAAGAATAAACTCAACAATGAATAATATTCCATGTAATAACAACGTCAATTAAATGCATAAGAAGAAACTCAGCAAATGAAAGATATTCCATGTATTAACAACTTCAATTATATACATATAAGAATAAACTCAACAATGAAAGATATAACATGTAATAACGACTTCAATGAAATGCAATAAATAACCTAAGAGTTTAAATCGGTCAATTTTCATATATAAGCTTGTGTACACACTTGTCATCTTATGTACATGTCTTCCACATAATTCAAATAGTGCAATTAAATAAAATCCTATGGGTAGTTCCCCCACACAAAGTTAGGCAAGATACTTACCTTAACTAAGCCAAATAAACACTCAAAAATAGTGTTTTCTTTCAAATCCGCCTCTGCATGGCTCAAATCTAACCAAAACGACTTAATATCATCAAACAATACAAGAGTCAATTCCGATAATTAAAGTTAAGATCTTTACACAATTCCCCAAAAATCAACAAGAGTCAACCCCAAGCCCGCCCGGTCAAAATCCGGGTCCAAGGGTAGATCTCGACTACCCATAACCCCACGAGTCATATAAGTATTTTGTTTTTAAATCCGAGTCAAATTAAACTCTTAGAACTCAAATTCTCAATTTCACAACATAGACAAAATCCCCCAAAAGTTTTCTTCAAATTCCATGGATTAGAGGTTAAATCTCATAAATAATCATGTAATATAATTGAAATAAGATCAAAATCGCTTACCCAATAGTTGTATGTGAAATCCTCCTCAAATTTGCATCCTACCGAGACTAGGGTTCTAAAATATGATAAATAAAGCTAAGTCCCGTAATTTCACCCTTTTTGATCAGCTGCAAAAGTTGCAAATGCGACTTGGGGTTTGCAATTGCGAACCCTCGCAAATGCGGCACCTGACAAGCCCGGGGAAAGTTGCAAATGCGACATTGACTTCGCATTTGCGAAGTCTGTCCCCTTCACAAATGCGGCCAGTTGGTCGCAAATGTGAGCTATGTAGCCAAAGGCCAACCTTCGCAATTGTGACATCATGATGTCACAATTGCAATACCTGAAATTCACCTGCTTACTTTGCAATTGCGATGCTGGTGCTCGCAATTGCGACAACTGCAGTACCAGCACACCAATAACTTGGAACAAGTTTAATCCAATCTAAAACATGTCCGAAACTCACCCCGAGCCCTCGAGGCTCCACACCAAATATACACACAAGTCTAAAAATATCATACGAACTCGCCCCCTACAATCATAACACTAAAATAACATCCAGAACCATGAAACGGACATCAAAATACATGGAATTTCACAATGAACTCTAGAATCACAACCAAGCGTCTGATTCCTATCAAACCAACTCGGAATGACGCCAAATTTTGCAGACAAGTTTCAAATGAATAAACAAACCTATTCCAAGTCTGGAAACTAAAATCCGAGCCCGATAGCCATAAAGACAACCTACGGTCAAACTTAAGGAATTTCTAAACTATCAAATTGCCAATTTTCGGTAAAACAAGCTAACTTAACCTAGGAACCTCCTTTTCCATATACGGGCATACGCCTAAATCTAAAATTACTATTTGAATCTATTGGAACCATCAAAGAACCATTCCATGGTCGTTTTCACAAAAGTCAACCCTCGGTTAATATTTTCAACTTAAGCTTTTCAACCAAGAACCAAAGGGTCCAAATCATTCCAAAACTTTTCTGAAATAAAACCAACTATCCCCGCAAGTCATAAAATTATAAATGTACATGTGTGAAGCATCAAAAGAGAAATGGATATCAAATACACAAAACTTACCAATCAGGTCGTTACAATCCTTAAAGGGAAAGCCGTGTTAGATTGTTGATCTTGTTCCGGAAGGAGATAAGTGTCTTGGTTAATCTTGATTTGAGCGAATTAGGTTATAATTGAGTCTATTTGCTATGTGATGTATGTGTTGGGGGCGGCGTATATGCAAGGTTACAAGTGTATATATGTTGGCTATGGGATAAGCATGCGGGTAGAGTTAAGTTTATTTGCACCATGTTACTTTATGTATTATGTTCTTCCACGCTCTAAATATTTTGTGAAACTCTCTTTAATTTCTCTTATCCATGATATTACCTATGTTGATATTATTGAAATATTAGGCGTTATGATTATTGAATTATTTATTTGGCTATTGTGCAAAAGTATTGGTAAATCCTCATATGGCGAGTTATATTCAATTACTTTTCTTGACGTTTTTTATTCTTCCCACCTTACTCGGTACTATGTTATATGTGATACTTGGTGAGAAAGAGCGAATTACACGAAGGGTGTCACCGTGCTTGTGAGAAAGAGTGATTGAGTACGAAAGGTGTTTCGGTGTCTTCCTTATATATAGCAATATTATTGCAATAAGGGTATTACCGTGCTTAAGAAGGAGAAAAAATATGCATGAATGATGTTTTCATGCTTGCTATTATCCTTTATTGGTGAGGTTGAGAGTAAAAGCACGAAGGGTGATGTCGTGCCGATTGTTGGTATTATTTGTTCTTGTTTTTACTATACGGATTGAGAACTTGGCTATGTTGTGTCGTAATAACCTTTGAAAGGTGTGTTCGGAGTTATTATAGAAGTATAAGTTGTGGTTACTTAGTAGCACCTTCTTTTATTTTCTCGTTCTATATCTCTTTAATTATATACTTGTTAACTCCCTCACATGTTGTTATCTTGTTATTTTACTTGCTATTTCATTTGTCACATCATTATTCCTCGTTACTTAACTACACAGATTTATATGTAGGTGTCTTGTCTTAGTCTCATCACTACCTCGTCAGGGTTAGGCTTGACAATTACGTAGTACGCTGGGTTTATTATAATCATACTTGCACCTCTTGTGCAGATTCGGACATTGGTACCAGC
>AWOL01S0022997.1:0-19125 GCA_000715115.1 Nicotiana otophora | reverse complement strand
AGAGAATGACTCATAAAGCTGTTCTGGTTCTATCCCAAATTCCATAGCAACATAAGGTGTGACATATGACAAAGTGGAACCGGGATCAATAAGAGCAAATACATCATGAGATTGGACGGTTAATATACCTGTGACAACATCTGGAGAAGCCTCTTCATTCTGGCGACCACTCATTGCATAGAAACGGCTGGATCCTCCCGAACTCTATGCTCCACCCCTAGCTGCACCACGCCCTGCGGGTGTTGGAGTGCCTCGAGCTGGAGGAGGTGCTACGGATGTAGTAGCTGCAGAACTGGCCGGCTGTGCCATGCCCCTGCCCGCACCATGGTGGGATGAACGACAATCCCTCTGAATGTGACCCCTCAATCCGTATCCGTAGCATATGGGTAAGTACATGTAGCATATTCCTAGGTGCATCTTTCCACACCTAGGGCATGGGGGCTTCCTCTGCTGCTGGAATCTACCACCATGATGACCCGGCTGATTGTATCCCCTGTTGCCCTGACTGGGCCTGAAACGGCCCCACTGTTGCTGCTGACTAGGCCCTGATGGCAGTGCACTAGCCAAAAACTGAGAAAAGGACTGTGATGGCCTTGACGACCCTACTCTGAATGTTGACTTGCCACCACCTGAAGAACCACCAAAGTTGCCCGTAGACCGGGCCTTATTACTACCCTCTCGCTCTATTTTGTTCCTTAATTTGCAGGTCTCCGTGGCTTGAGCGAATGCCACCATCTTTCCATAGTTCATATTAGAATTCAAGGCTGCTGTAGCGGCCTCATTATTTACCAAGGCCCTGTACAAATCGGCGAACTCTAGCCTCCATAGTGGGCAGCATGTAAATAGCATATTTAGACAGGTACGCAAATCTCATATGGTAATCCCACACACTCAGGCTACCTTGCCTCAAGTTCTCAAACTCGGCAGCACGGGCTGCCTTAATCTCGGCAGGCAAGAAATGATCAATGAAGGAATCGGCAAACTCACTCCACCTCGTCGGAGAGCTCCCTTCTTCATGGGACTCCTCCCATAGTTCAAACCAAGAATATGCCACCTCTTTCAGGCTGTAGGAGGCCAATTCCACTGCCTCTGTTTCAGTAGCACGCATAACTCTTAGAGTCTTGTGCATCTCATCAATGAAATCCTAGGGCTCTTCCTCTGGGTTAGTACCTGTGAACACTGGAGGATTCAACTGGAAAAACCTGTTCACCCTGGAACTAGTAGAATCCCCTGGCTGACTGGAAGAAGTGGGTGCAACATTTGACCTCTAGGTTTGGGAAGCCACTTTTTGAGCCAACATCTGTATGGCTCCTCTAAGATCAATATCAGAAACACCAGAATCGGAAGCTGGAACTGATCAGTTGAAGTAGAGTCAGGTAGTGTAGTAACTGGAGGAATATTCTCACTCTTCGGGTGCTCACCCGCATCATCAATTATACGATTAACTGTCACTCCTGGGGTGACATTGGCTCTTTGGCCAGTTCTTGCCTTCTTCTTAGGCGTCATGTACTCAATATTAGAGCAACTCAGGAGTTAAAAGAGGAACAATCTTACAACAAGCTTTATCACACGATCAAGAACATGAAAGAAGGGTATTATTCCTAAATGCCCATGTAGCATCCTAATTATAGATATGGTCGACAACACACCGATAATAAGGACTCTACTAGGCATGTCTCCGAGACATCCTAGGACACTTTAAAACCTTAGGCTCTGATACCAAGTTTGTCATGCCCCAAAATCGAGGAGCGCGAACGGCGCTCAACCGAGTGAACCCGACCGAGCAAGCCTATTAGATTCCTTCGACCCAAACTCATTCATGAATAAAGAGAATATATGTTTTCCTTAATTAAACAATAAAGTGGTCATGTCTGCAATTACCAATTTCTTACTATAAGTTTCACCATTTTTTTAAAGTCTCAAATGGACAAGTAATACAACCACAACATAGCATAGTTTGTCTTTTCCAGCACCAATACACAACCCACACTATGTCTACGGAGCCTCTAAAAATAAAGAAGAGTACAATGATAATACCGGCAAAAAGGCTCCGTCTATACCTCAAACAGAATACACAAAGTACAAAAGATTCATGACCCCAGAATGAAGTGGGGCTCACCAAGTCAGCTGGGAAGAAGGCGCACTGCTATCACTGACCAATATCTCTGGCTGTGAAACCACCTGCATCCATTGAAAGATGCAGCGCCCCCGGCAAAAGGGACGTTAGTACTATCTAATAGCACTAGTATGTATAATTAAACACCCTCTCAATAGAATGAAAAATAATACAAATAAGATTATCATAATATCAATGAAAGCCTTAATCAACATCAAGCCTTAATTTAGGATCAAGACAGTGTTCAAATTAATTTTCATATCTCACATTGGGAGATTTTTAGTATCGATATACCATTATTCATAATACCAATACCACTATTCACAATACCATTATCCACAAAACCAGTTCCACCGCACTCTTAGAACGGAGTCCGATCACGAACCGATCGGCTAGGCTATCTCAGTAGAGACATCAATCACAATTTCTCTCAATATCAATACCACTGTCTTTAACACGGAGTCCGATCACGACCCGATCGGCTAGGCTATCCATTAGGGATATCGACCATAATCACAATTTTAATTACAATTTCCAGCACAATCACCACCATGTGTGCGGCATGGTGTCCGATCACGACCCGATCGGCTAGGCTGTCTTATTTGAGGCATCAACCTTTTTATATCAATCATCTCATTTCATAATACTTTCACATCTTTTCATTTTATTGGCACTAGTGGCCATAATTATAAGATCATTCTTGGCACGTTGGCCATATTCAGTATTTCATGCTCACATTATCAATTTCAAATATCATCCTCGTCATCAACAACAAACACAATTCAAATTAAAGTGTGTAGTACACATGTGAGCAATTTAGAGTCTAATGCACATAGAGATATTTCACAAAATTTGGCATAATAGCCTTCATTTGAACTTGACTTAAAGTCGAAACATTATTAATGCACAGCCCATATTTTAACACATCCTCAATTGGTAACATAACATGAATAGAGCATTTGGGATGCTTGTTGAACATATATCTTTCAACCCAATCTTACTCGGAATAGCCAATTTCATAATGAATCACTCGGGACTTACATAATTTACATGAATATCGTGGGATTCAATTCTAAGAGAAGAGTTTAGCCAACATACCTCACTTGAGCTTCCTTGCACTCTAAATATTCCGGAATTCTTAGCAACTTTAATCTATTGTAGAAACATAACAAATTGAATCAAAATTAGGAAGGTGATCATGGTTCGAGCTCATTTGAGCATTTTATCAAACACTAAGTGTGCATTAAGATTCCAAGGTCCCTTTTATGGAGAATTCTATCATCCTACAACCCAATCTTTACCATTTTTAGCTCAACAATCTTCCTATGCCCTTTGATAACACATGCATGTAAAATAAACAACTCACATGCCCAAAAATTATCTTGCTCATTAACGATTTTCAGAAAATTTCGAAATTAGGATTTAGGGTATAGAATCTTATCTCTATGATGAAGACCTAGTGAGATTCCCTTCTTAATCTTCCAACACTTGAGCAAGAATTGAAGAACAATTATTGAAGAACACCTTCTCACTCTAGGGCACTCTCTCTCACTCTAAAATATCAGATTATGTCTCAAAAATGGCCCAAAGAGTGTATTTAACGAAATAGGGTCGGGTTTTAAAAACCCAAAAATGAAGCTCCCGAACAAGGTATGCAATCGCATAACCGATAATTTGCTATATTCTATTGGTTCAGAGGCTTATTTGAAAGGCAAAGCTGTGATTGAGATTTGAGTGGACCTTTGGAGCTAGGTAAGTATCGTGGTTAACCTTGACTTGAGGGATTAGGACTTGTTTGTCTAGTTGCTACATGTTTAGATGTTGGGTACAACGTATATATGAGGTGATGAGTACTTATGTGTTGTTGCCGGGTGAAAGCATGCGGGTGGGGACTTGTTCCTTGTAGTTTATGTCTTACTTTGATCTTGTTATCCATGCTTAGACTAGTTACTTACTAAATTGATTGTTCTTATCGTGTTTATAGGCTTTTGTAATAATTGAGTATTAATTCCAAAGTTGAGATTGGTATTGTGGAACCATTGTTAAAGTAAGGCTTGTTCTTGTTGATTCTATTTCCCTACTATTACTTGTTCATTGTTATGTGGTAAGGGAGAGTGTTAAAGCACGAAGGATGATGCCGTGCCATATTATGAGTGTTAATACACGAAGGTTGATGTCGTGCCATATTATGATTGTTAATGCACGAAGGGTGATGTCGTGCCATATTGTGAGTGTTAATACACGAAGGGTGTTGTCGTGCCATATTGTGAGTGTTAATGCACGAAAGGTGATGCCGTGCCATATTGTGAGTGTTAATGCACGGAGGGTGATGCCGGGCCATGTTATGAGAGTTAATGCATGAAGGGTAATGTTGTGCCGTATCTATTGATTTATATTGTGAGGCTGAGAGTAAAAGCACGAAGAGTGATGTCGTGCAGTATTATTGTTTCATTGTGAGGTTGAGAGTAAAATCACGAAGGGTGATGCTGTGCAAACTTTCTTCATTGTGTTTAGTTGTTTTCACTGGTTAAAAGCATGTTGACGGTTCTGGTTATCATTTCCATTGTATATCTTATATCTTGTGCCTCTTTAGCATGTCCCCCTCCCAATAGTACATGTTTAGCTGTTATTGTTGTTTTCTTGTACATATACTGTTATCTGCACATGTTTGTTATGTGGGTGTCTTGTCATAGCCTCGTCACTACTTTGTCGAGGTTAGGCTAGACACTTACGAGTATATGGGATCGGTTGTACTCATACTACACTCTGCACTTCTTGTGCGGCTTTGTTACCGGTCCTAGTTGATCGTGAGGCTTAGCAGCTTGGACTTGCTTATTGGAGACTCAAGGTAGAGCTGTTGGCATTCGCAGACCTTGGAGTCCTCTTCTATCTCCCCTATTTTACTATTCCTTTTCATTCAGAATAGTTGTATTGCTTTCAGACTCTGTTTGTAGAAAATCTTAAAAGCTCGTGAGTTGTGACTCCATATCCGAATTGTATCAGATATTATGGGCTTTATGTCATTCTGCATTTCAGTTTTAGCTTCTATTTAGTTTAATTAATTCTGTTATTGAAATTGACTAAAATTGGTTTAAAGAATCCTCTAACATTGGCTTGCCTAGCAAGTGAAATGTTAGGCACCATCACGGTTCCGAAGGTAGGAATTTCGGATCGTGACAAGTTGGTATCAGAGCACTAGGTTGCCTAGGTCTCACAATTCATGAGCAGGCTTAGTAGAGTCTGGAGGATTGGTACGGAGACGTCTGTACTTATCTTCCAGAGGCTATGAAGTTTAGGAACAGATTTCACTTCTATTCTTCTCTGTCGTGCGATTTTGTTCTCTCATTGCTAATTGAACTCTTCTACTCTTATTCTCTCGCAGATAGGGAGAACACGTACCGCATCTTCAACTGAGTAGCAGCCAGAGCCCCTAGTGGCAGCTCCTACGATGGGTAGAGGTCGAGGCAGTGCCAGAGGCTGAGGCAGGGGTAGAGCTCAGCCCAGAGCTCGAGCAACAACACCAGCAGTGGAGCCTCAGGTGGAGTTTGACGAAGAAGTTCTAGCCTAGACTGTTCCTATCGGACCAGCTCAGGTCTCGATGGGGTTCATCACCACCCCAGTACTTTAGGACGCTTTGGTCCATTTGGTGGGCCTTATGGAGAGTGTGGCCCAGACTGGCATATTTCCCATGGCACCAGCCGTCTCTCAAGCTGGAGGAGGAGCAAAGACTCCTGTTACTCACACTCCGGAGCAGATAGCTCCCTAGTATCATACTCCAGCAGCTCAGCTAGCTGGAGTAGTTCATCCAGATGGACCGGCTATGTATTCTGAGGGCTTATTGAGATTGGACAAGTTCACTTCAGTGGTGCACCTTTTGAGGACCCACAGGATTATCTTGACCGTTGCCATGAGGTTCTGCGGAACATGGGGATAATTGAGACCAATGAGGTCGATTTTGTTGTATTTCGGATGACAGGTTCCGCCAAGAGATAGTGTAAGGATTTTGTATTGACCAGACCAGCGGGGTCGCCTGCTCTTACTTGGGACCAGTTCTCTTAGATATTTCTTGAGAAGTTCCTTCCTGTCACATTGAGAGAAGAGTATCATCAGCAGTTCGAGCGTCTCCAGCAGGGCAGTATGACTGTTACTTAGTATGAGACCCGTTTTGTGGATTTGGCCCGTCATACTATTATTCTGCTTCCTACCGAGAGAGAGAGGGTGAGGAGGTTTATTGAGGGACTCACTCACCCTATCAGGATATAGATTTCCAAGGAGACCGGGAGTGAGATTTCCTTTCAGGCGGCTGCTAACGTTGCGAGGAGGATCAAGATGGTTCTTGCACAGAAAAGAGGGCAGGGGTCTGATAAGAGGCCTCATCGGTTTGGTGGGTTCAGTGGTGCCTCGTCTGGAGGCAGGGGTAATTTTGGTAGAGTCCATCCTCCTAGGCCGTTTCATTCAGCACTCCAGGCATCCCACGGTGCTTTAGGTGGACGTGTCCCTCATATGCCTTATTCCGACCAGCTAGCCTATAATGCACCACCAGCTCCTATTAATTCACTTCCACTCCAGAGTTTTCAGGGTGGTTACTCAGGTCGACAAGGTCATTTTCAGGGTCAGCAGTCATAACAGCCGAGGTCCTGTTATACTTGTGGTGATTCGAGGCACATTGCTAAATTTTGTCCTCATGCATCGAGTAGTTCACAGCATCAGGGTTCTCGTGCCATAGTCCCGGCACCGGGTGCTTCACCACCCGCCCAACCAGCTAGAGGTAGGGGTCATACAGCTAGAGGTGGAGGTCAGGCCATTAGAGGTGGAGGTCAGGCCGCTAGAGGTGGAGGCCAACTAGTTAGGGCCCGTCCTAGAGATGTAGTTCAGAGTGGTGGGGCCCAGGACCGATGCTATGCGTTTCCAGCCAGGCCTGAGACTGAGTCATCTGACGTTGTTATCATAGGTACTGTTTCAGTTTGCAGTAGAGATGCTTCAGTTCTATTTGATCCGGTTCTAATTATTCCTATGTGTCATCTTATTTTGCTTCATACTTGGTTGTGCCTCGTGATTCTTTGAGTGCTACTGTGTATGTGTCTACACCTGTGGGAGATGCTATTGTTGTAGACCGCGTTTATCGTTCGTGTGTGGTTACCATTGGGATTCTTGAGACTAGTGTGGATCTTCTACTTCTTGATATGGTAGATTTTGATGTTATCTTGGGTATGGATTAGTTGTCACCCTATCACGCTATATTGGATTGTCATGCAAAGACAATGACCTTAGACTTGTCGGGGTTGCCTCGATTAGAGTGGAGAGGGACTCCTTGCCATTCTACCAGCAGGGGTATCTCTTATATAAAGGATCGACGTATGGTCGAGAAGGGGTGTCTAGCTTATCTAGCTTATGTCCGTGATTCTAGCGCGGAGGTTCCTTCCATGGATTTAGTACCGGTTGTCCGTGAGTTTCCAGAAGTATTTCCTACGGACCTGCCAGGGATGCCACCCAATAGGGATATCGACTTCTGTATTGACTTGGTTCCAGGCACTCAGCCCATTTCTATTCCGCCATACAATATGGCCCCGCCAGAGTTGAAAGAATTGAAGGAGCATTTGCAAGACTTGCTTAATAAGGGATTCATTAGACCTAGTGTCTCACCCTGGGGTGCGCCTGTTTTGTTCGTGAAGAAGAAGGATGGATCGATGAGGATGTGCATATATTATCGGCAGTTGAAAAAGTCACCATCAAGAACAAGTATCCATTGTCGAGGATTGATGATTTATTTGATCAGCTTCAAGGTGCCAAGGTATTTTCAAAGATTTATTTGATGTCGGGCTACCATCAATTGAGGATTAGGGCATCTGAAGTCCCTAAGACAGCTTTTCGGACTCGGTACGGGCATCGTGAGTTTCTAGTGATGTCCTTTGGGTTGAAAAATGCCCCAGCAACATTTATGGATCTGATGAACCGAGTGTTCAAGCCTTATTTGGACTCCTTTGTGATTGTATTTATTGATGATATCTTGATTTACTCTCGCAGTTGAGAGGAGCACGAGCAGTATCTTCGGATTATACTTCAGACTCTGAGAGACAACCAGTTATATGCTAAGTTTTCAAAGTGCTGGTTAGATTCCATCGCTTTCTTGGGGCACGTTGTATCAGTAGAGGGCATTCAGTTAGACCCTAAGAAGATTGAGGCAGTTCAGAACTGGCGTAGACCCACTTTAGCCATGGAGATCCGGAGTTTCTTGGGATTGGCAAGTTATTACTGTCGGTTTGTGGAGGGGTTCTCATCTATAGCAGCCCCATTGACCAGGTTGACCCAGAAGGGTGCCCCGTTCAGATATTCAGACGAGTGTGAGGCGATCATTTAGAAGCTCAAGACTGCTTTGACTACGTCGCCGGTGTTGGTGTTGCCCACAAGTTCAGGATCTTATACGGTATATTGTGATACATCCCGTGTTGGGCTCGGTGTAGTATTGATGCAGGATGGAAGGGTGATTGCATATGCGTCGCGGCAGTTGAAGGTTCATGAGAAGAATTACCATGTCAATGGCTTAGAGTTGGCAGCCATTGTTCATGCATTGAAGATTTGGAGGCAATATCTTTACGGCGTGTCGTGTGAGGTTTTCACGGATCATCGGAGCCTACAGTATTTGTTCAAGTAAAAGGATCTCAATTTGAGGCAAATGAGGTGGTTGGATCTATTGAAAGACTGTGATATCACCATCCTATATCATCCCGGGGAGGCCAATATGGTGGCCGACGCTTTGAGTAGAAAGGTAGCGAGTATGGGTAGCCTTGCGTACACTCCAATTGGTGAGAGACCGCTTGCATTAGATGTTCAGGCCTTGGCCTATCAGTTCATGAGAATGGATATTTCTGAGCCCAGTCGTGTTCTAGCTTGTACAGTCGCTCGGTCTTCCTTGCTTGAGTGCATCAGGGAGCGGCAATATGATGACCCTCATTTGCTTGTGCTTAGGGACACAGTGCGGCACGGTGGTGCCAAGTAGGTTACTATTGGAGATGATGGAGTTTTGAGGATGCAGGGTCGTGTTTGTGCGCCCAATGTGGATGGACTTCGTGAGTTGATTCTTGAGGAGTCTCACAGTTCCCGGTATTCTATTCATCCGGGTGCTGCCAAGATGTATCAGGACTTGCGGCAGCTTTATTGGTGGAGGAGGATGAAGAAATATATAGTTGCATATGTAGCTCGGTGTCTAAATTGTCAGCAGGTAAAGTATGTGCATCAGAGACCTGGTGGTTTGCTTCAGAAGTTAGAGATCCCTGAGTAGAAATGGGAGCGTATCACTATGGATTTCATTGTTGGACTCCCACGGACCCAGAGGAAGTTTGATGCAGTTTGGGTCATTGTGGACAGGCTGACCAAGTCAGCGCACTTCATTCCTGTGGCAGTTACCTATTCTTCAGATAGGTTGGCAGAGATTTACATCCGCGAGAACGTCCGTCTTCACGGTGTGTCCGTGTCTATCATTTCTGATCGTAGTACGCAGTTCACCTCGCACTTTTGGAGAGAAGTACAACGTGAGTTGCGCATGCAGGTTGAGTTGAGCATAACATTTCATCCTCAGACGGACGGACAGTCCAAGCGCACTATTCAGATATTGGAGGATATGCTCCGTGCTTGCGTTATAGACTTCGGAGGTTATTGGGATCAACTCTTGCCACTTGTGGAGTTTGCCTACAATAACAGCTACCAGTCGAGCATTCAGATTGCTCCCTATAAGGCATTATATGGTAGGCGGGGTTGATCGCCAGTTGGATGGTTCGAGTCGGGGGAGGGTCGGTTATTCGGCACAGATTTGGTACAGGGTGCCTTGGATAAGGTCAAGATTATTCAGAATCGACTTCGCACAGCTCAGTCAAGGTAGAAGAGGTATACCGACCGTAGAGTTCGTGATGTTGCATTCATGGTCGGAGAGAGAGTGTTGCTCCGGGTATCACCCATGAAGGGTGTGATGAGGTTTGGAAAGAAGGGTAAGTTGAGCCCTAGGTATATCAAGCCTTTTGAGACTCTTGAGAGAGTGGGAGAGGTGGCTTACAAGCTTGAGTTGCCACCGGGTTTATTTAGCAGTTCATTCGGTGTTCCATGTGTCCATGCTCCGAAAGTATCATGGCGACCCGTCCCAAGTGTTAGATTTTAGCTCTGTCCAGTTGGACAAGGATTTGACTTACGAGGAGGAGCCGGTGGCTATTCTAGCCCGGCAAGTTCATCAGTTGAATTCGAAGAGTTATCCTTCAGTCCGAGTGCAGTGGAGAGATCAGCCCGTCAAGGCAGCTACTTGGGAGTCCGAGTCGGACATGCGGAGTAGATATCCCCACCTTTTCACCAGCCCAGGTACTTTTCTATGTCCGTTTGAGGACAAATGGTTGTTTTAGAGGTGGAGAATATGATGACCCGATAGGTCATCTTATGTTTTAGAACCTAATTCTACACTTTGAAGCCTTAAATACCTCATTTTAGCCTTCCTCGATTTGTGTGCACAGTCCGAGTGTTTTTCCGTAAAGCTTTTGTGTTAAAAACTAAGAAAATATTAAAATTTTGCCTTAAAATCCACTTGAGTTGACTTCGGTCAATGTTTTGAGAAAACGGACCCAGATTCGTATTTTGATGGTCCCCGTGGATCCGTATCATGATTTGGGACTTGGGCGTATGCCCGGAATCGAATTCGTAAGTCCCTAGCCCGAGTTATCGCACTTTATTGGAATTTGAAAGTTAAAAGCTTAATGACTTTGAAATGTTTGACCAATGTTTGAATTTTTGGATATCGGGTCCGTATTTTGGTTTTGGAATCCGGTATAGGTCTAATACTATATTTATGACTTGTTTGTCAAATTTGGCAAGAAACAGAGTTGGTTTGATGTGATTCGGACGTCCGGTTGTTAATATGGCAATTCTAAAGTTTCTTGAAAATTTTATTTGATTTTGGTGTCTGATTCATAGTTCTAGGTGTTATTTTGGCGATTTGATCGCGCGAGCAAGTTCGTATAATATTTTCAAACTTGTATGCATATTTGGTTTAGAGCCCCGAGAGCTCGGGTGAGTTTCGGATAGGCTACAGAGTGAAATTGGAGTTAGAAATATTGCTGGTGTGTTTCAGTTCTGGTGCAGGCCTCTGATCTCGCATTTCCGAGGTCAGGCTTCGCATTTGCAACCTCTGATGGGTTCGCATTTGCGAGCAACTCATCGCATTTGCGAAGAGTAGCTGGAGCACCTCAAGTTTGCATTTGCGAACAAAACTTCGCGTTTGCGAAGTGGGTCGGGGGGTACAGGATCGCAATTGCGATCAAACGGTCGCATTTGCGGAAGATTAGAGTTCGCATTTGCGAACCATTCATTGCAAATACGATGAAAGCAGAGATGGGATAGATGTCGCTTTTGCGACTGTTTTTTCGCATTTGCGGGGCTCGTATTCGCGAACCCCAGGTCGCAAATGCGACATCTGCACCTGATCAAAATGAGACTTAGACGGGATTTTGGTTCATTCTCTAAAAGTTTCAAAACAAGAAACCCTAGAAGCGGTTTTTCAAAGAACCTTTCTTCCCCAAATCATTGGTAAGTGACTCTAAACTAGTTTCTTTCAATCTTTCACTACATTTCCTAAGATTTCAACCTAAAATCTTGTGTTTTCATGGTGGAAATTGGGGGTTTGGGTAGAATTAGGGATGTTTGTAAAATAGGGATTTAGACCTCAAATTGAGGTCGAATTCCAAAATAAATTACATAACCGGGCTCGGTGGTGAATGGGTAATCGGGTTTTGATCCAAATTTCGGGATTGGACCAAGCGAGCTTGGGAGTTGACTTTTGTTGACTTTTTCAAGAATGACCTAAATTGAATCCTTTGCAATTGTGGGTGGTTCCTAACAATTAATTTGAATCATTTGGTTGGTAATTTGCTAGATTCTATTGGTTCGGAGGCTTGTGTGAAAGGCAAAGCTGTGATTGAGCTTTGAGTGGACCTTTGGAGCGAGATAAGTGTCGTGGTTAACCTTGACTTGAGAGATTAGGACTTGTTTGTCTATTTGCTACATGTTTAGATGTTGGGTACAACGTATATGTGAGGTGACAAGTATTATGCATTGTTGTCGGGTTAAAGCATGCGGGTGAGGACTTGTTCCTTGTAGTTTATTGCTTACTTTGATCTTGTTATCCATGCTTAGACTAGTTACTTACTAAATTGATCATTCTTATTGTGTTTACGGGCTTTTGTGATAATTGAGTATTGATTCTAAAGTTGAGATTGGTATTGTGGAACCATTGTTGAAGTAAGGCTTGTTCTTGTTGATTCTATCTCCCTGCTATTACTTGTTCATTGTTATGTAGTAAGGGAGAGTGTTAAAGCACGAAGGGTGATGTCGTGTCATATTGTGAGTGTTAATGCACGAAGGGTGATGTCGTGCCATATTGTGAGTGTTAATGCACGAATGGTGATGTCGTGCCATATTGTGAGTGATAAAGCACGAAGGGTGATGCCGTGCCATATTGTGAGTGTTAATGCACGAAGGGTGATGCCGTACCATATTATTAGTGTTAATACACAAAGGGTGATGCCGTGCCATGTTATGAGAGTTAATGCACGAAGGGTGATGCCGTGCCGTATCTATTGATTTATATTGTGAGTTGAGAGTAAAAGCACGAAGAGTGATATTATGCAGTATTATTGTTTCATTGCGAGGTTGAGAGTAAAAGCACAAAGGGTGATGCCATGCAAACTTTCTTTATTGTGTTTAGTTGTTTTCACTGGTTAAAAGCATGTTAACGGTTCTGGTTATCATTTCCGTTGTATCTCTTATATTTTGTGCCCCTTTAGCATGTCCCCCTCCCAATAGTACATGTTTAGCTGTTATTATTATTTTCTTGTACATATACTGTTATCTGCACAGGTTTGTTATGTGGGTGTCTTGTCATAGCCTCGTCACTACTTCATTGAGGTTAGGCTTGACACTTATGAGTACATGGGGTCGGTTGTACTCATACTATACTCTGCACTTCTTGTGCAAATTTTGGTACCGGTCCTAGCTGATCGTGAGGCTTAGCAGCTTGGACTTGCTTATTGGAGACTCAAGGTAGATCTGCCGGCGTCCGCAGACCTTGGAGTCCCCTTCTATCTCCCCTATTTTACTGTTTCTTTTCATTCAGAACAGTTGTATTTTTTTCAGACTCTATTTGTAGAAAATCTTAGAAGCTCGTGAGTTGTGACTCCAGATCTGAATTGTATCATATATTATGGGCTTTATATTATTCTGCATTTCAGTTTTAGCTTCTATTTACTTTAATTGATTCTGTTATTGAAATTGACTAAAATTAGTTTAAAGAATCCTCTAACACTAGCTTGCTTAGCAAGTGAAATGTTAGGCGCCATCACGGTCCCGAAGGTGGGAATTCCGGGTCATGACAACTGGTTATCGCCCTATCATGATATTCTTGATTGTCACGCCAAGATGGTGACGTTGGCTATGCCAGGTTTGTCGTGGTTGGAGTGGAGGGGTACTTTGGATTATGTTTCTAGTAAGGCGGTGTCTTTCCTTAAGGCACACAGATAGTTGGGAAGGGGTGTGATGCATATTTATCCTTAGTGAGGGATGTCAGTGTTGATACTCCTACAGTTAAGTCAATTCCGGTAGTGAGGGACTATGTAGATGTATTTCCGGCGGATCCTCCGGGCATTTCGTCCGATAAGGATATCGATTTTGGTATTGATTTATTGTCGGGCACTCAGCCTATTTATATTCCACCATATCGTATGGCCCTAGCGAAATTAAAGGAGTTAAAAGAGCATTTGCAAGAGTTGCTTGATAAGGGCTTCATTCGGCCCAGTGTGTCACCTTGGGGTGCTCCGGTCTTGTTTGTGAAGAAGAAGAATGATTCTATGCGTATGTGTATTGATTATCGGTAGTTGAACAAGGTTACAGTGAAAAACAGGTATCCGTTGCATGCATTGATGAACTATTTGATTAGCTACAGGGTGCCAGAGTGTTCTCAAAGATTGATTCGCAGTCATGCTATCATCAGCTGAAGATTCGGGATCCAGATATTCCGAAGACTGCCTTCAGGACTATGGTCATTACGAGTTCCTTGTGATGTCATTTGGGCTGACCAACATCCCATCAACATTCATGCACTTGATGAACAGTGTATTCCATCCCTATCTTGACTCATTCGTCGTTGTGTTTATTGACGACATCTTGGTGTACTCCCGGAGCCGGGAGGATCATGAGCCGCACTTGAGGATTGTGCTTGAGATCTTGAGAGAAAAGAAGTTGTATGTAAAACTTTCAAAGTGTGAATTCTAGCTTGATTCGGTGGCATTTTTGGGTCAAGTGGCGTCGAGTGAGGGGATCAAGGTAGATCCAAAGAAGATTGAAGCAGTGCAGAGTTGGCCCAGACCGTTTTCAGCTACTGAGATCTGGAGTTTTCTTAGTTTGGCGGGGTATTACCATCGATTCATAGAGGGTTTCTCATCTATTGCCGCACCTATGACCAGATTGACCCAGAAGGGTGCTTAGTTCAGATGGACCGAGGAGTGTGAGGAGAGCTTTCAAAAGCTCAAGACTGCCTTGACTACAGCCCCGGTATTGGTGTTGCCTACGGGTTCAGGGTCTTACACTGTGTACTATGATGCGTCATGTGTTGGCCTCGGTGCGGTGTTGATGCAAGACAGTAAGGTGATTGCCTACACATTTATACAACTGAAGGTACATGAAAAGAATGATCATGTCCACGACCTCGAGTTAGCAGCTATTGTTCATGCCTTGAAGATTTGGCGGCACTATTTGTACGGTGTCCCTTGTGAGGTCTATACCGACCACCGGAGTTTACAACATCTGTTCAAACAGAAGGATCTTAACTTGCAGCAGCGGAGATGGTTAGAGTTGCTTAAGGACTATGATATCACCATTCTATATCATCTCGGGAAGGCCAATGCGATGGCCGATGCCTTGAGCCGAAAGGCGGAGAGCTTGGGCAGTTTAGCACATCTACCGGCAACGGAGAGGCCATTAGCATTGGATGTTCAGGCCTTGGCCAACCAGTTTGTTAGATTGGATGTTTCGGAGCCGAGTCAAGTTTTTGCCTGTGTGGTTTCTCAGTCTTCTCTATATGATCGTATCAGAGAGCGTCAATATGACGACCCCTATTTGCTTATCCTCAAGACACAATTCAGCACGACGATGCCAAGGAGGTTACTATTGGGGATGACAGTGTGTTATGTATTCAGGGCCGGCTATACGTGCCCAATGTAGATGGTTTACGTGAGTTGATTCTTCAGGAGGCCCATAGTTCGCAGTACTACATTCATCTAGGTGCCACTAAGATATATCAGGACTTGAGGTAGCACTATTGGTGGATGAGGATGAAGAAAGACATAGTGGAGTATGTAGCTCGGGGCCTAAATTATCAGCAGGTGAAGAATGAGCATCAGCGGTCAGGTGGGTTACTTCTGATGCTTGATATTCTCGAGTAGAAATGGGAGCGAGTTACTATGGATTTTGTTGTTAGGCTCCCACGGACTCAGAAGAAGTTTGATATAGTGTGGGTGATTGTGGATAGATTGACCAAGTCGGGTCATTTCATTATAGTGGTGACTACTTATTCTTCAGAGCAGCTGCCTCAGGTCTATATTCGCGAGATTTTCAGACTTCATGGCGTACCGGTATCCATCATCTCTAACCGGCGTACGCATTTTACATCGCGATTCTGGAAGGCCGTACATCATGAGTTAGGCACGCGGGTTGAGTTGAGATAGCAGTCCACCCTCAGACGGACGGACAGTCCGAGCGCACTATTCAGATATTGGAGGATATGCTTCGTGCATGTGTTACGGAGTTCGGGGTTCTTGGGATCAGTTATTACCGCTTGCAGATTTTGCCTACAACAACAGTTACCAATCGAGCATTCAGATGGCTCGATATGAGGCATTGTATGGGAGGCAGTGTCGGTCTCCGGTAGGTTGGTTTGAGCCGGGTGAGGCTAGGCTATTGGGTACTGACTTGGTTCAGGATGCTTTGGAAAAGGTTAAATTGATTCAAGATCGGCTTCGTACAGCCCAATCTAGACAGAAGAGTTATGCGGATCGGAAGGTTCGCGATGTTGTATTTATGGATGGGGAGCGCGTCTTGCTCTGGGTTTCACCCATAAAGGGTGTTATGAGGTTCGGGAAGAAGGGCAAGTTAAGCCCTAGGTATATTGGACCTTTTGAAATTCTTGAGATGATTGGTGAGGTGGCCTACAAGCTTGCACTACCACCTAGTCTAGTTGCAGTTCATCCAGTATTCCATGTCTCTATTCTCCAGAAGTATCACGGTGATCCGTCTCATGTATTGGATTTCAACTCAGTCCAGTTGGATAATGATTTGTCTTATGTTGAGGAGTCGGTGGCCATTTTGGATAGACAGGTTCAAAAGTTGAGGTCGAAGAGCATTGCTTCAGTGAAGGTTCAGTGGAGGGGTCAACCAGTCGAGGAGGCGACTTGAGAGGCCGAGCATGATATACGTAACCATTATCCTCATCTTTTTACCACTTCAGGAATGCCTCTATACTCGTTCAAGGACGAACGTTTGATTTAATAGGGGGAGGATGTAATGAACGACCGATCATTTTGAGTATTTTAGCCCCAATCCCTTATTATTTCCTCTTCTATGTTATATTATGGTTATGTGACTTGCCGGGGTGTTTGGTTCCGATTTCGAGTGAGTTTCTAAGGGCAATGGGATACATAGTCCCTAAGTTAGAGGCTTAAGTTGAAAGAGTTAACCATATGTTGAATTTTGTGTAGACGACTCCGAAATAGAGTTTTGACGGTTCCAATAGCTCCGTATGGTAATTTTGGACTTAGAAGCGTGACCGAATGTTTATTTGGAGGTCCGTAGGTCGTTTCAGCTTGAATTGGCAAAAATTAGGAAGTTGAAGGTTTGAAAGGTTGAGAAGTTTGATCGAGAGTTGACTTTATTGATATCGGGGTCAGATTCTGATTCCGGAAGTTGGAATAGGTTTGTCATGTTATGACTTGTGTGCAAAATTTGAAGTCAATCGGAGTTGTTTTGGTATGAATCGACATTAGTTTTGGAATTCGGAAGTTCATAGTTATAATAGGATTGAATTGGGTTGTGATTCATTGAATCGATGTTATTTGATGTGATTTTTGGCCTCAAGTAGGTCTGTTATGTGTTTTGGAACTTGTTGATATATTCGGACGGGGTACCGTGGGCCCAGGTGTGATTCAGATTGAATCCGGAACAATTTTGGATTTTTATGCATTGCTGAATCTCTGTTGTGTCTAGTGCAATCGCACCTGCGCATTTTGGGCCGCAGGTGCGGCACCGTAGAAGCGGCCTTCGAGCTGCAAAAGCGAATTTGAACTGCCCAGTTGGGACCGCAGGTGCGGTCAGTATTCCGCAGAAGCGAAATCGCTGGTGTGAGTAAGGAAGCGCAGAAGCAGAAAGGCTGGCCAAGCTTGGGGTCACAGGTGCGCTACTTGGGTCCGCAAGAAGCGGAAAGTCATGGCTTAAGATGGAACCGCATCTGTGATGGATTTTCCGCAGGTGCGGTGTCGCAGATGCGACCCTATGCCCGCAGATGCGAATTTTCTGGAAAAAAATAGAGGGCTTCGAGGGTTTATTCTAATTTTTTATTTTTGGACCTAGATAGCTCGGTTTGTGGTGATTTTTCGAGGGTTCTTCAAGAAAATCATTGGGGTAAGTGATTCTAACTCGGTTTTGGTTATATGACACGAGTCCATTGTTATTTTCATCATTATTTAGTGATTTGAATTGGAAATTTGTGGAAAAATTGTGAAAACTTCTTAGACTTTTGGGGATTTGAAAGGCGATTTGAGGTCGGATTTGAGTAATTGTTGTATGGTTGGATTCGTTATCGAATGGGTGTTCGGATTTTGTTATTTGATGTGATTTTTGGCCTCGAGTATTATGTGTTTTGGAAATTTTTGATATATTCGGACGGGGTCCCGGGGCCCCCGGATGTGATTCGGATTGAATCCGGAACAATTTTGGACTTTATGCATTACTGAATCTCTGTTGTGTCTGGTGTGATCACACCTACGCATTTTGGGCCGCAGGTGCGACACCGCTGAAGCGGCCTTCGAGCTACAAAAGCGAATTTGGACTGTCCAGTTGGGACTACAGGTACGGTCAGTGTTCCGTAGAAGGGGAATCGCTGGTGTGAGTGAGGAAGCGCAGAAGCGGAAAGGCTGGCCAGGCTTGGGGTCGCAGAAGCGGAGGCCCCTCCGCAGGTGTGTGAGCGCAGGTGCGCTACTTGGGTCCGCAAGAAGCGGAAAGTCATGGCTTAAGATGGAACCGCACCTGTGATGGATTTTCCGCAGATGCGACCCTATGCCCGCAGATGCGAATTTTCTAGGCAGGAATAGATGGCTTCGAGGGTTTATTCTAATTTTTTATTTTTGGACCTAGATAGCTCGGTTTGTGGCGATTTTTCGAGGTTTCTTCAAGAAAATAATTGGGGTAAGTGATTCTAACTCGGTTTTGGCTATATTACATGAGTCGATTGTTATTTTCATTATTTAATTAGTGATTTGAGTTAGAAATTTGGGGAAAAATTGTAAAAACTTCTTAGACTAAATTTTGGGGATTTGAAAGGAGATTTGAGGTCAGATTTGAGTAATTCTTATATGGTTGGATTCGTTATCGAGTGGGTGTTCGAATTTTGTAATTTTGGTCAGGGTTCCAAGATGCGGGCCCAGGGTTGACTTTTTGAATTGACTTTTTATTTCTCTTTAAAGATTGCAACTTTATTGTTCGAAATAGCTTCCTATAGTTTATATTTATGGCATCAAGTTGTTTTGGCTAGATTCGAGGCGTTCAGAGTTGGATAATCGAGGAAAAAACTTACTAGTGGATTGAGTTAACGTGTTTTGAGGTAAGTGTCTTGCCTAACTTTGTGGGAAGGGGGGTGGGGGTGGAGGGAGAGGGGGATTACCCCTTAGAATTGGTGTTCTTTTGTGTTAATTGTGATGTGTGAAAGCCGGGTA
>AWOL01S0022993.1:9997-33758 GCA_000715115.1 Nicotiana otophora | reverse complement strand
AGAAACAAAAATAGAAAAAACATTAATAAAGAACTTAAGATGTTGTAAAAATAAAACAGCACCCTGCTCCCAACCCAAGCCACTTCACATTTGCGAGGCTTGCTTTGCAAATGCAAAGCCTGCCATCCACTAACCCCTTCGCAAATGGGATTATTACTTTGGAAATGGGGTATATGAAAATGCAAACCGGTGCTTGCATTTGCTATAACTGCAACACCAACACACAAGCAATTATGAATCATGTCCAAACCAATCTGAAACACATTAGAAACTCACCCGAGCCCCCGGGACTCCACACCAAACATCCACACAAGTCTAGAAATATCATACGATCTTTGCTCATGATCTATCCCAAAATCAAAATAACAAAATAAGATCCAGAACCATGAGTCGGACACCAANAAGTCTAGAAACATCATACGATCTTCGCTCGCGATCTATTGCAAACTCAAAAAACAAAAATAACATCCAGAATCATGAGTCGGACACCAAAACACATAAAATTCACGATGAAACTCAAGAACCGCTAAAATCACAACCAAGCGTCTGATTCCTATCAAACCAACTCTGAATGACACAAAACATTGCACACTAGTTCAAAATACCAAAACCAAAATCCAAACCCGATAGCCACAAAGTCAACCTATGGTCAAACCTATGAAATTTCTAAGCTTCCAAATTGCCAACTTTCGGCAAGAAGAGCCAATTCAACATAAGAACCTCCAAATCCAATTCCGAGCATATGCCTAAGTCACAAATCACCATAAGAACCTATTAGAACCATCAAAATACCGTTACATGGTCATTTTCACAACAGTCAAACCTTGATCAACACTCTTAACCTAAGATTCCAAACTAAGAACCAAGCATTCCAAATCAACCCAACACCTTCCCGAAACCCAACCAACTATCCGTGCAAGTCACGGAACCACAAATACATATACGGGAAGCTTCAAAAAGGAAAAACTGGATCAAATACACTAAACAGCCGGTCCATTATGCTATAGCGGATCTGTTTTGCTTACCACATAATCACCATAGAATGAATCAGAAGCAATTCAAATTGGAAAACCATTTTGTGGCCATTTTGTTGTCCGCATAACCATTAAGTTGTCATGAAATTGCATGGAGGAGTTGACCAGACCCAATCAAGAATTTGAAAATCCATTTGTGGCCATTCTGCTAGCCGCATAACCATTTTACTGGCCGCATAACCATTATGCTACCCCAAAACGGCATTGCGGAATTGACATACCATTTTTTTGCCATTCTGCTAGCCACGTATATGATCTGCTACTATAGAATTGCACCACATAATTGACATCGCGGGTTTTTTTTTTGAAAATTTCTTACCCGACTCCATTTTGATTAGTAGCCTTTGGGGATCATTTTGAAGCAAAAATCTATAATTTTATAGAGAAGTGATAGTATCCTGGAGAGAGATGGAGAGGACCAAGTCATTCTAATCATCAATCCTTGCCCCAATCTTGAAGATTCAAGGGAAGCCACTCACTAGACCATCATCTACCCGGGTATGACCTTGTCCTAAAACCTTCATGAAACTGTTTTGGGTTTAATTAGGTTATGGAATCGGGGATAGACTATGCATGTAACATTAGGTGGTAGTATGTGGGGTTATTGAACTATTTTGGGTAGTTTCTTGTTGAAATTGGTTGAGGGGGGAGGGGATTACCATTGTAGAGATTTGTAGTCAATTTAGCATAATAAGTGTTTGAACAAATTCCCAAGATAATTATGTCATAAGAATCCTTCTAATTATTATTTAATTTTAGCTATCTTCATATATATTTATATTTCTAGAGGTGTTGGGATGCTGAAGTAACTTAAGGAAAGCTCGAAAAAGGTATGTTGGCTAAAACTTCTCTCTTAGAATTGAATTCCATGATGTTTCTGTAAGTTTCAAGTATTGTTGGCCCAAGTTCCTAATTCCTATGTTTCTAGGTGTTCCTAATAAGTTTGATTATCTTGAGTAATCAATATGTCGAAAGATGTATGTACTTAAAACATGTTCCAATTACTCCTATCTCATCATTATCTCCTTAGGGAATGTGTTTAAGTATGGTTTATGTGTAAAAGCGTTATAACTTCAATTTATGTTTCAAATTAAAGTCCATTTGTATAACTTGGAAAGAATACTCAATGCGCCTAATACCTCTAATGCTCATATTTATAGGTAAGGCCTTGATTTCAAATCCTCTCATTGTTGATAATCTATAAAGATGCTTGAAAGGGAAAGAAGTGGGTAATGAAAGTTATACCTGTGGCCAATGAGATGAAATGATGTGTAAAAGATTTTGAAATGAGCCTTCAATCATCTATTCCAAATTTACTCTGAAAATAGAATTGCCTAAAGCCTTATGTACTCAAGTCGTGCTAAAATATGGTTATTTCAACTAATACCTATGATTTTAACCACTGTTTTAGTCGTAAATCACCATGCTCTCTTTTATAAACATCTCCAATGTGTTGATGTTTATGATGATGATCCTTGAAAGTAAAGAAATAAAAATGTAGAATATGAGATATGGCCACCGTGCCATGAATGAAGAATCATATGTGTGGCCAAGAGAGCCAATGAAATAATGATGTTGTGAATGGTTGAGGTGAATGGTTGAAAGTACTAATGAAGATATATATGGTGCGAAAGGTTGTGAGGTGAATGTATTTGTATTTCTGTTTTCTTTGTATGCAAAACAAAAATATTTTTGGGAGTATCGTTAGTCACCGAGGAAGGGTAGGTTAAAACAAACTAACACCTAAAACTACACGTGCCAGTGTAGGAGTTATTGAGGGGTAAATCCCCATATTGATATGATGAAATTATATTTCTTAATTGGGATGAGATTATTCCCCTTATTTAAGATGAGATAATTGCTAGCAGAGGGTGATGTCTATTTCACTGTTCCGCATGGAACCTATTGAGTTGAAGGGACAACTTTAGGAGTTTATTGCTAAGGGTTTCATCATGCCCAGTGTGTCCCCTTGGGGTGCACCGATTCTATTTATGAAGAAGAAGGATAGCTCTATAAGGATGTGTATTGATTATAGGCAGCTGAACAAAGTTATTGTCAAGAACAAGTAACCACTACCGCATATCGATCATTTGTTTGATCACCTTGAGGGTGTTGGAGTGTTCTCGAAGATTAATTTGAGATCGGGGTATCATCAGTTGAGGATTCGGCCTTCAGATATTTTGAAGAGAGCTTTCAGGGCCCGCTATGGTCATTATGAGTTTCTCATGATGTCTTTTGGGTTGACCAATGCCCCAACAACCTTTATGCACTTGATGAATAGTGTATTTCTACCCTATTTTGATTCCTTAATCATAGTTCTCATTGATGACATATTGGTGTATTCACGTAGCCAGGAGGATCATGAGCACCATCTAAGGATCGTGCTCCAGACTTTATTCTCCAAGTGTGATTATTGGCTTGATTCAGTGGAATTTTAGTGCCATGGGTTGTTTAATGAGGGGATTAAGGTGCATCCGAAGAAAGTTGGAGACATTTCAGAGTTGTCCCAGACCGTCTTCTGCTATTGAGATCGGGAGTTTCCTCAGTATCATCGGGTATCGTCGTTTTGTGGAGGGTTTCTCGTCCATTGTTGCACCTTTGACTAGATTGACCTAGAAGGGTGCCCAATGCAGGTGGCCCAATGAGTGTGAGGAGAGCTTTCAGAAGCTCGAGACTATCTTTACCATAGCTCCAGTTCTGGATTTGCCTTCAATATGGGTAGGTTAAAACAAACTAACACCTAAAACTACACGTGCCAGTGTAGGAGTTATTGAGGGGTAAATCCCCATATTGATATGATGAAATTATATTTCTTAATTGGGATGAGATTATTCCCCTTATTTAAGATGAGATAATTGCTAGCAGAGGGTGATGTCTATTTCACTGTTCCGCATGGAACCTATTGAGTTGAAGGGACAACTTTAGGAGTTTATTGCTAAGGGTTTCATCATGCCCAGTGTGTCCCCTTGGGGTGCACCGATTCTATTTATGAAGAAGAAGGATAGCTCTATAAGGATGTGTATTGATTATAGGCAGCTGAACAAAGTTATTGTCAAGAACAAGTAAACACTACCGCATATCGATCATTTGTTTGATCACCTTGAGGGTGTTGGAGTGTTCTCGAAGATTAATTTGAGATCGGGGTATCATCGGTTGAGGATTCGGCCTTCAGATATTTTGAAGAGAGCTTTCAGGGCCCGCTATGGTCACTATGAGTTTCTCATGATGTCTTTTGGGTTGACTAATGCCCCAACAACCTTTATGCACTTGATGAATAGTGTATTTCTACCCTATTTTGATTCCTTCATCATAGTTCTCATTGATGACATATTGGTGTATTCACGTAGCCAGGAGGATCACGAGCACCATCTAAGGATCGTGCTCCACACTTAATTCTCCAAGTGTGATTATTGGCTTGATTCAGTGGAATTTTTGTGCCATGGGTTGTTTAATGAGGGGATTAAGGTGCATCAGAAGAAAGTTGGAGGCACTTCAGAGTTGGCCCAGACCGTCTCCTGCTATTGAGATAGGGAGTTTCCTTAGTATCATCGGGTATCGTCGTTTTGTGGAGGGTTTCTCGTCCATTGCTGCACCTTTGACTAGATTGACCCAGAAGGGTACCCAATGCAGGTGGCCCAATGAGTGTGAGGAGAGCTTTCAGAAGCTCGAGACTATCTTTACCATAGCTCCAGTTCTGGATTTGCCTTCAATATGGGAATCTTATACAATTTATTGTGATAATTTGTGAATTTGCATTGGATGTGTATTGATGTAGGATGGTAGAGTTATTGCATATGCTTTACGTTAGTTGAAGTACCATGAGGACTACCCTATACATGATTTGGAGTTGGCAGCCATTGTTCATACATTGAAGATTTTGAGGCACTATCTCTATGAGTCTACATCGCTTATTCAAGCAAAAGGATCTGAACTTAAGGCAATGGAGGTGGATAGAACTATTAAAGGACTATGATAAACATCCGAGGAAGGCCAATGCGGGGGCCGATACTTTTAGTAGGAAGGTTGAGAGCATGGGGAGTCTTGCTTATTCCAGTAGGGGAGAGAACGTTAGCATTGAATGTTTAGGCTTTGAGTAGGAAGGTTGAGAGCATGGGGAGTCTTGCTTATTCCAGTAGGGGAGAGAACGTTAGCATTGAATGTTTAGGCTTTGAGTAGGAAGGTTGAGAGCACGGGGAGCATTGAACGTTAGCATTGGATGTTTAGGCTTTGGAGCCCAGCCAAGTTCTTGCTTGCATAGTTTCACTGTCTTTCTTGTTTGAGTGTGTCAGTATGATGATCCCTAATTGCTTGTCCTTAACGACATGGTGCAACACGGTAATGCTATTGACGTTACTATTGGAGATGATGTAGGGTCGGTTTTGTGTGCCGAATGAGGATGGGATGCAAGATTTGATACTTTTGGAGGCCAACAATTCACAGTATTCCATTCATCCGAGTGCCGCAAATATGTACCAGATTTGGGGTAGCACTATAGGTGGAGGAGGATGGAGAATGATATTGTTGATTATGTTGCATGGTGTTGAACTGTCAGCAGGTAAAGTACGAGCATCAGAAATCGGGTGGTTTGCTTCACAGGCTTGACATTCCATATTGGAAGTGGAAGCGTACCACCATGGGTCACTGTTGACAGAGTGACCAATTATTTACACTTCATTCCAGTCGTGATATATACTCTTCAGAGTAGTTGGCTCAGATTTATATTCGTGAGATTGTTCGCCTTCATGGTGTACCCGTATCTATTTTCTCGGATTGAGGAACTCAGTTCACATCGTAATTTTGTAGAGCAGAGCAGCGAGAGTTGGGCACATAGGTAGAGTTGAGCATAACATTTCACCCTTAGACAGACGGGTATTCTGAGCACACTATTCAGATCTTGGAGTACATCTTACGTGCCTGTGTCATTAACATTTGCGAGATATTGGCCGCAAATACGATGTCGCAGGTGCATTGTTATGGATCATAGATGCAATTTTGCTAGTAGACTCTATAATATCTAGAGTGCTTTTCCTAATTGAAGAGCTAGTTGAAATTTAATCACTTTTGATGATAGATATTGATTTCCCACTGATTAATACACCTAATATTCATGAATGTAAGATGGGATTTGGGGGTTTTGGACTATGTTATTTGAGATTGAGATTTCATGATTTGAGGAACGATTTGTGGTTAGAATTTGATAAATTTGGTATGGTTGGACTCTTTATCGAATGGGTATTTGGAATTTGTGAGTTTGTTCGGGATCCGAGGCAGGAGCCCAGGGTTGACTTTTTGGGCTAACTTTATTATTTGGAATCAATTCCTATGGCTTTTATTGATTATATTAAGTTAATTTGGCAAGATTCGGGTCGTCCATAGGTTGATTCACGCGGGATGGGCTTGTTAGAGGAATGATTTTTCTTGATTGAAGTAAGTATCTTACAAAAACATAGTTGAGGCACTAGTTTCCTGAGTTATTTGTGATATCTACGTGCTATGGGTGGTGCACATGTGCGGGGCTGAGCCCGCACCAGGGTGTTTATCCATTCTCGGGGTAGTGCTTAGGTAATGAAATTCCGATGTTTCTCATATTTGTACCACGTTGTGACCTAATAGAGCCATATTTGATGTTACATAGAGGTCAGTCTCATGATTTAACTTGATAATTGTTATTTTTGTGATGGAATTGCTAATTTGAGCTATCATAGCATACTTTGCACCTACATACACCACACCATGTCAATTATATCAGTCCAGGAATATGATATTTGATATTCATTGGTCATGTACATGTAATCTTGTATATATGTTTTTCTGTGTAGTGTAATCTGGACTAATAGCTCGCGACCAACCAGGGGGATTGAGATATTGATCTTGTGACTACGTCTGGTGGATTGTAATTATTGGCACGTGAGTTATTCGTAGAGCATATCTAGCCTTTTTGCGGGATGTCAGTGCTAATACTCCTATCGTTGAGTTATTTCTGGTGGTGAGATATTTCCCATAACTATTCCAGTTGACCTATCAGGCATTATGCTCGATAAAGATATTGATTTTTGTATTGACTTAGTTCCAGACACTCAACCCATTTCTATTCCACCATATCATATGACACCAACAGAATTAAAGGAGTAAAAGGAACAACTTCAGGAGTAGGTTGATAAGTGTTTCATCCGACCCAATGTCTCACCTTGGGGTGCTCCAGTTCTATTTGTGAAGATGAAAGATGTCTCTCTGTGGATGTGTATTGATTATAGGCAGTTGAACAAATTTACAATCAAGAAAAGGTACCCACTACCACTCATTCATGACTTATTTGAACAACTTTAGGGTGCTAGAGTGTTCTCAAAGATTGATTTGCGGTCAGGGTATCATCAGTTGAAGATTCATGAATCAAAATTCCTGATGACTGCTTTCAGGACTCAGTATGGTCAGTACGAGTTTCTAGTGATGTCATTTGGGATAAGTAATGCCCCAATAACATTTATGCACATAATGAACAGTGTGTTCCAGCCATGTCTTGATTCTTTCATCATATGTTCATTGACGATATTTTGGTGTATTCTCGTAGTCGGAAGGACCATGAGCAGAACTTGAGGATCGTGCTCCAAACAATGAGAGAGAAGAAGTTATATGAAAAATTCTTCAAGTGTGAGTTTTGGCTTGATTCAATGGCATTTTTGGGTCACATGGTGTCTAATGAAGGGATCAAGGTAGATCCGAAGAAAATTGAGGCAGTTTAGAGTTGGCCCAGACCGTCTTTAGTTACTGAGATCCGGAGTTTCCTTAGTTTTGCCGGATATTATTTTCGTTTCGTATAGGGATTCTCATCACTTGCTGCACCTTTGACTAGATTGTCCTAGAAGGGTTCTCCTTTCAGATGGACCGACAAGTGTGAGGTGAATTTTCAGAAGCTCAAGACTGCATTCACTATAGCCCCAGTGCTGGTGTTGCCTACAAGTTTCGGGTATTACACTTTGTATTCTGATACGTCACGTTTTGGGCTTGGTGCGGTGTTGATGCAAGATGGTAGGGTGATTGCTTACGCGTCCCGACAGATGAAGGTGCATGAGAAAAATTACCTTGTGCATGACCTAGAATTGGTATCTATTGTTCACACATTAACGATTTGGAGGCAATATCTATATGTTGTTCCATGTGAGGTTTATATAGACCATTGAAGTCTCCAGTATCTGTTCAAGTGGAAGAACCTTAATTTGGAGAAGCGAAGATGGTTAAAGTTGCTGAAAGATTATGAGATCACCATTTTGTATCATCCCAAGAAGGCTAATATGGTGGTCCATGCCTTAAGTACAAAGGCTCAGAGTGTGGGTAATTTGGCATATTTTGCCACAGCAGAGAGACCACTAGCCATGGGTGTTCAGGCTTTTCTAATCAATTTGAGAGACTGGATTTTTCGGAGACTAACCGGGTTCTTGCTGTAAGGCCCCGTAAAAGATTTCCTAAAATAACCCGAGGTTTCGTGGTGCCGAGGTAGGCGTATGTGTTAATGATATTTGGACGAATATATTTTGCAGAATTGGACATTTTTGCGGCCTATTATGGAGCCGCAGAATCACTCTGTAGACTGCGGCATAGCCGTAGAGTGAGGCAGTAATTTGGATGATTTTTAGATGTCATTTTGCGACCCATTATGCGACCGCAAAATGATTTCGCGGGCCGCGCACTGATCACAGAGCTAGGTTGGAAAGTTTGCGGAGGGACCTTGTGCGGCACATTATGAGTGCATAATAGGTTTGCGGACCGCATAACGGCCACAGAATGGGGCAGACCAGCCCAGTTCTAGAGGGTCATTTCGCGGCCCATTTCGTGAACCGCACAAGTATTATGCGGTCGCATATGCGACCGTAGATCCCATTTCGGAGCTTCATTTTTGGGTTTTTATAACCCGACCCCATTTCGTTATTTAGAATCTATGGACCATTTATGAAGGGAGAACTTGAAATTTGGAGAGAGAGAAAAGGCTCTAAAGAGGGAGAGAGTTCCTCAATCAATTATTCCCCAATTCTTTCTCAAAATTTTGGTAGAATTAACAAGTGAAGCACACTAGGTCTTCATCCTAGAGGTAAGATTCTACACCTTATCTCTTAAATTCGAAATTTAACTAGATATGGGCAAGTAGTAAGATAATCCATGGGTATGGGAGTGGCTTATTTTGCATGCATGATTGATCATGGGATGTAGGGAGATTGGTGAGCTAAAATAGTAAAGAATGGGTTGTGGGATGAAGGAATCCTCCATAAAAGGACCTTGAAACCTTATTGTACACCTGGTGCTTGATAAAATGCTCAAATGAGCTAGAACCATGATCATCTTCCTAATTTTGGTTCAATTTGCCACATTTCTAAAATAGATTGAAGTAGCCATGATTTTCAGAACATTTAGAGTTATGGAAGCTGAAGTAAGGTATGTTGGCTAAACTCTTCTCTTAAAATTTAACCCCACAATATCCATGCAAATCCCGAGTTGCTTATTGTGAATCGATTGCCCGGATAAGCTGTTGTCAAAAGACATCCGTGATCAATATGTAATTCAAATGCTCTTGTTATGTTGTACTACTATTTGAAAATGTGTTCAAAGTAGGGCTTGTATATCTAAATGCCTTGACCTCAAGTTGTGTTTCAAAGGAAAGATAATGAAAGCCTGTGTAAGAAATCGTAATGTGCCTGAAACTCCTATTTGCTCAAATGTGTGCTTAACTGTCTTGAATAGAAATGCCTTGTTGTTGGAAAGTCCATGATGATGGTTGAAAGTAAAAAGATGTGCATGAAATATGAAACATGAAATACGAATCATGTCATGCGAAATATGAAATGTGAAATATGAAACACGACAAATGTTCCAAGAGAAATAATACAATTGTGACCATTAGTGCCAATGAAATGAAGAGATATGCAAGAAATATGAAACATGGTGATTGATAAAAAAGGGTGATGTGTCACATCAGACGGTCTACCCGATAGGGTCATGATCAGACGCCATGCGTCACACATGTCGGTGACTGTGTTAGAATTGTAATTGAAATTGTGATTTGGTTGATGTATCGCATGAGACGTACTAGCCGATCAGGTCGTGATCAGACGCCATGCCGCAAACATCGTGGTGACTGTGTTGGAAATAGTAATCGAAATTGTGAATAGTGGTATACCGGTACCATAGATTTCCCAACTTAAAATTTGGAAATTTATTTAAAACTTATCTTATCTCCAATTTTATATTTGGTAAAATTTTGAGGCTTTAACTGGTATTATGATTGTCCTTACTTGCATTACTGTTCGTTTCTTTGAGAGTGTGTTTAGTCATATATACTAGTACTATTTGACAGTACTAACATCCCTTTTGCCAGGGTGCTGCATCTTTAATGGATGCAGGTGGTTCCACAGCAGATGACACTGATCAGCGATAGCATTAGAATCTTTTCCCAGTTGATTTGGTGAGCCCCACTTCACTCAGGGTCATGTATCATTTTTGTTAATTTAGCACCATGCTTTAAGGTATAGCCGCAGCCTTGTTGCCGGCACTATCATTGTACTCTTTTGTATATAATAGATGCTCTGTAGACATAGCGTGGGTAGTATGTTGGTATGGGGAAAGTCAAATTGGTAATGTTGTAATTGTATCACACGTTCCACATCAAACTATGAAAGAGTATGTATTTTGAAACTTATATATGATGTAACTACGGATAACGAGTTTGAGTTGTTATTTACTTGATCCTCCTCGCCGCTTAACTAGTGAATTGGATTTTACTGTTATTCTTGAATAAGTTCAAGTAGAAAGTAATGTACTGGCTTGCTCGTCTGGGTTATCTCGGTTGAGCTCTGGTCGTGCACCCTGAGTTTGGGGAATGACACTTGCTTGCGTGGTTTCTCGGTCATCTCTGCAGAGACTTGGGGCATACTCTGAGTTTGGGGCATGACACAATACAGAATGGTGATGCTAAGGAGGTTTCTATTAGAGATGACGGGGTGTTGCGGATGTAGGGCCGGATATGTGTGCCCAATGTGGATGGGTTTCATGAGTCTATACTTGAGGAGGCTCACACTTTGCAGTATTCCATTCATCCAGGTGTTGCCAAGATGTATCAGGATTTGAGTCAGCACTATTAGTGGAGAAGAATGAAGAAAGAAATAGTAGAGTATGTGTCTCGGTGATTGAGCTATCAGCAGGTGAAGTACGAGCATCAGAGGTCGGGTGATTTGCTTCAGAGACTTGAAATTCAAGAGTTGAACTGGGATCGTATTACCATGGATATCGTTGTTGGGCTCCCACGGACTTTGAAAAAATTTGATGCAGTGTGGGTTATTGTGGATAGAATGACCAAGTTTGCACACTTCATTCTAGTTGTGACTATATATTCTTCAGGGCAACTAGCTCAGATATATATCCGTGAGATTGTTCGTCTCCATGGTGTGCTGGTGTACACGATCTCCTATCGAGGAATGCTATTCACATTGTATTTTTGGAGAGTTGTGCAACATGCGTTAGGCACATAAGTTGTGTTGAGTAGAATATTTCAAACTCCAGATAGACGGGCAGTCTGAGAGTACCATTCTGATCTTGGAAGATATGCTATGTGCCTGTGTTATGGATTTTGGGGGTTCATGGGATCAGTTTCTACTGCTTGCAGAGTTTGCCTACAACAATAGCTACATATCGAGTATTTAGATGGATCCTTAGAAGGCCTTATTGTGACAACCCAAATCGGAGGGCGGCGAAGGGCACCCTGTGTCTTACTCAACCGAGTACCAGCGTAACGTATCTTTCTTATCACACCACCATGGGTAAATAGGATAGAAGGGACGTCATGAGATAGCCAGAATAAAATTTAAAGGAATAGTCGACATAGGACGATCCAGCATGATAAAGAAACTTATACATGTGACATAAGGACCTATAAGGCCGGCATGATCATTTGTACACTCAAAACATAGGCCGACAAGGCCATACAAGTACCCATATACATGACATATGTCTACAAGCCTCTAAGATTACATAAAAATCATAATGGTCGGGACAAGGCCCCGCCTTACCAATCAATACATGCCAATAGCATACTAACCAAATCTGTAACTCCGGAGCAAGTGGAGTGCACCAACACCTTCCACTGAGCTAATAGCCTACTAGGAGGATTGTCAACCTGTCTATCGGGACTTACGGGCATGAAACGCAGCGTCCCCTAGCAAAAGGCACTTTAGTACTAATAAATTACTGAGTATGTAAGGCATAAAAAGAAGTATATAAGTGACGTGAAAAAACATGGAGTAAGGGACTCAATTTGTAAGTCTGAATAACTCAGTAATCATGAAGTCTTTATAGTGACATGTATATGGGTATAAATGTCATATCATGCATAGGTATATGCGTACATAACATCATCAAGCATCTAAGGGAATCCCACCGTATCATCTCGGCCTTAGTGGGCGTCATCATAAACGTATGCCAGTTGATCAGGTGACTGGTGCATATATAATACAGTAACCTTTCCCCATACCACATATACATATAATATATGCGTATATAATTCCATCTAGTTATGTGTCAATGTATATGTATATATGAATGTAATGCATAATGAAGTGAGTCAATAATATCTCTCGGAATGTCATAAGATAAATATGCCTTCGTTTAATATCGTGAAATACCATTTATCATCTTCTATATTTTTTGAGACCCATGAACAGATGATATAATAACATGACACAGGGGAAATCAAGAACATAGGTATCCCTATTACTTCTAATAATAGAGTCATTTATGAAAGTTGCATGTTTGCTCGTTTCGTTTGTATCATATATATCATGCCAAAAGGAAAGAAGAGATAGACTTAACATGCCTTATTACAGTATATCCAATGACCACGTTGAAATTGTCTCATCACACTTTAATCTACCACAATGATGATAATGCTATCGTTAAGCTACGAAAGATGCAACTATCGTACAACGAACGACAAGCTTATTTATTACTAAAACGGGCATCATCTCCCTTGTTTTCCTTTATTTCCCCAAGTTCACAGTTCTAGGTATTGTGTGGTTGCTTATTCTCCTATTTAAAACATCATCAACATATTAAAAATATTTACCAGCATAACAACAATACGAACATTATAACCAAGTCATTCCCCGTAATTTCCAGCCATTTGAAGTCATATACATAGCTCAGAATTAGTCCAATAATAGACAACAACTTCTTATACAACTTCAAGTTCTATCTTGTAATTCTTCATCCAAATAACTTAACCAACGCATATATAAACTTAATCCCAAGAAATAGAGTGTCCTACATATCTTAAATAATCAGAAAAAACTCGAACCAAAGCTTTCCTTAGCTTACAAGTACCCTTAATGTCATCACAACACCATAGAGACTCTTTTCTTTACTTAGGCTAACTTTTGAGGATAGGTCTAGGTAAAAGCACCTTGGATTAGACTTGGAACCTTGGAGAGCTGTTATAGAGGTGTTGAGAGAGTTTGAGAAATTTCCTTGGTCGAAAATAGCCAAAAAGCAGGCGTCCAACCCCGTTAAAATGTTAAAGGGTCGTCCACCACCTAAGTAGGTCCCATTGGGAGCTGCTAGTGAAATCTTGCGAAAATGCGAATATCTATATATGCTGATGTCGTATCAACAAACGGTTTAATGTGTTAGAAACTAGACTCATAAATATTCAATCTTTTAGGTGGAGAATCCCGTGATTCCTTCTATATTGGGAGAAGAGCTCTACTACATTTGACCTAATATTCAGTACATTTATGAATGTAACTTGTGATGACCTTTGCCAACTTTTGTTCCACAACTCTCTTAGCTACAAAACATAACACAAGACTATAATATGACTAATAAATCATAATATAATCTCCTTATCATGTTAATAACCCTAGTCTCACCCCAAAAGTACATGTTTTAACATTCCTAACTTGTCGACGTTCGACGAAACTTATTTTCTTCTATTCGTGTAGCTTCTAAGCCTTCCAACCCTCTTGGTACTTATTATTCATGATATTAAATATTTTTAATTTCCAAGGTAACATTATTAACTTACTTTATGTACTTTAAAATATAATCTCATTTCTAAGCTTACATCAATTGACTTACGATGTACTCTCACATATGAAAACATGGGGTGTAACATTATTCCCCCCTTTGGAACATTCATATTCGAATGTTGACTTATGCGCTTATTAGTCTCATAACCTATATCTCTTATGAATACTTTAATATTGTCCTTTCCATCCATGCAACTGTTCTGCGAATAAATTCGAAGGCCAGGGCATTCCCCCCTTTAGGCCTCTTTCTCACACCACGACTTGTGGTCGGAATTCATCCAATCTCGTAACTATTGTTACCTTCTATCATGCAGCTTGTATGACTTTGTCCTTGTATGTGCGACTATGTGACCCTTCTCTTCTTTTTCCTCCAGCCTTTAGCAATTCTCTGGGCCACACTTTGTGAACATGTATAGAATTATGACAACCTATCCTTCTAGGCATCTATAGGTGTAGTGAAGTACTTTGCTTGGTACTTTGTCGAACTTACGACTATTTCTATATCTTGTTTCATAGCCTCAGTTATCTATGCTTGTGTCTTTACTTAATCTAGGAAGGTTATACTATACCATAACACTTACTTCAGTTTATTATTACTGAGATATACTACCCAACTCCAGGTTACTCTCTCTCAGCTTATCCTATATGTATAAATCTAAGTCCTCTAATGCTTTCTCATCAGTGTTCATCTTAAGAATGATGGCCTAATCTCATCTTATACTTTGTAACTTTTATCCATCAATTGTTGATTCAGCTTAATGTTGAACCATAATTAACCACTGATAACTTGAAACCTTTGACGTAATACATTGTCACTAGGGTACAAGTCGCATTGGGGAACATTTGAAGTGATTTGCCTGATCCACCTAGGGACGATACTATACTTCAATAACCTTAGTTCATGGCATGCCAATGTGATTCATCTTACGTGGGGGTATTCTAATAGTTGCAATGCATGAAATCCCTTTGTTACATCTCGCGTTTTCGTACGTTAAAGTTTCATCTTCGGTTAATCGATGTAGACTTGGGGATGAGATTATCTTGAGGTTAACATATTTATTCTATTTATAACAAGTGATAAGTAAGTTCCATAAAGGGTAAAGGATACAGAAATTAAAGAAAATGAGTTTCATTGAAGGTTGTCGATTTCGGATAGAATACGGTACGAGCTATAATACCCGATATTCCCCAATATTTATCCGAAAGGAATATTGAGATTATTAACATATTTCCATGCATTTCATTCATTTATACATGTACATTGACCCATGATGAGATGGCATTATATACGCGTATTTATATGTATATATATGTATATGGGATATGGGAAAAGGTTACGACGTTATATACGCACCACCACCTGATCAATTGGTATATGTTGATGATTGTTCCCACAGTGGACGAGATGATATGATGGGTTGTCCTCAGAGGCTTGATGATATTATGTACACCTATACCTATGCATGGCACGACATTTATATGCACGTGCATGACATTATAAATGTTTGAAGATTTACAAAGTGATTTAGACTTACAGTCGGAATTCTTTATTCATGTTTCAACTATGTCTGCTATGTGCTTATTTTTATGCCTTACATAAATAGTACATCATTCGTACTGACGCCCTATTCCCGAGGCCTGCATTTCATGCTCGTAGGTGCAGGTAGGCAAGTCGACAGTCCCCCTTCTTAGGATCCCCGATTAGCAAGAGTTGACGTGCTCCACTTGATCTGGAGCTGCTTTTGATTTTAGTATGATATGCTTGTATACATATATGGGTATGACACAGACCAGTACCATCCTTGTACAGTTCTATTTTCTATTAGAGGTTTGTAAACAGTTATGTATAGTTGGAGAGTATGTGGCCTTGTCGGCTTCCAGTTTTGGGTATATATAGTTGTCTATAGCAGCCTTGCTGGCTCGCCCCACTGTATTTCGTATGTATAACTATATATTTCTTTTGGGCAGGTTTGCCTCACATACACTATTCATGTTTATATCTTAGACATATGCTTCAGGGTGTTCGACAGGTAGGACTTGGGCCTCCGTCGCGGCCCATCGATTTGGGTCGTGACAAAAGTGGTATCAGAGTAGTTCTATCCTAGGGTTGTCTACAGACCGTGTCTAGTAGAGTCTTGTTTATGGGTGTGTTGTGCACCACACTTATAGAGAGGAGGCTACAGGACATATAGGATGTTATCCTCTCGTTTTGTCTTAGATCGTGCGATATACAAATGTTCCTAATTATATATTACGTTTTCAGCGATGCCACCGAAGACTACAACCGCTAGCAANGGGTTGTCTATAGACCGTGTCTAGTAGAGTCTTGTTTATGGGTGTGTTGTGCACCACACTTATAGACAGGAGGCTACAGGACGTATAGGATGTTATCCTCTCTTCTTGTCTTAGATCGTGCGATATAAGAATTCATGTTCCTAAGGATATATTACGTTTTCAGCGATGCCACTGAAGACTACAACCGCTAGCAAAGGTCAAAAGTCTACGAAGGTGTTAGAAGGAGATATAAGTTACACTATGGAGTCAGATCCATCAGAGATCATGGGTTCTATCGAGGAGGATCCATCCGAGGATCTATTTGAGTCATCCATTCGAGTAGTTTCGATTTCGCCGGCAGCAGATGAGGTGAGGGGAGTTCTGACCTCACCAAGGCCCTTAGTTTCATTATCAGGTCCCATTGATCAGGGTATAAGGGGAGTGGTGCATGTATTGGTACAACCAGGTTCCCCTTAGTCTCAAAACTATGTCAAGGTATTTGCGGACAATAGATCTTCTGAGGTTCCAGATAGTCCACAGTCTTGGTAGTCCGTCAATCAAGGTTCGTCTGTGTATGCTATGGGATATGCAGAGGAAGAGGATAGTAGTTGGGTCAAGAGGAGGAAGGTAACTGATAAGGATATGAAGATTCCGCTTTGAAGTGTGTCTGATCGAGGCTCTCATATAGCACGAGGCAAGGACCCTCTACTGTAGACTTCTTCCAGATGTCAGCTTTTGGTTGGTGATCTATACTTCTTCTTGGAGTATTACCAATTCAGGGTTCTGAATATGTTAGGTTGTTTTATGAGGACGTATGGAGCCTTGTCCCGACTTGTATATATTATGGTTATGTGTACTTAGAGGTTTGGCAGACAGTATCCTGTATATAATTTTGGGTATGACATGTCTACGGCCTAGTCGACCCCTATGTATGCAAAACCTTTTCTAAATTAGTTATGCGTGTTATGTTTTAATATTGTTACTTATATATATGGATGTGGCCCGTAATGGCCCGTCATAGATTTGATAATAAACAAGGATAAGGTACGTGGTGTTCGGTTGGGTAGAACTTGATGTTATAATGGGTATGGATTGGTTGGCCTTTTGTTATGCTAACATCAAGTGTAGATCAAAGATGGTTTGATTTCAATTCCCAGAAGAGTCTGTTTTGGAATGGAAAGGTAATACGGCATCGCAGAAAGGTAAATTTATCTCATATCTCAAGGCAAGGAAGATGACCAGAAAGGACTATATTTATCACTTAGTTCGAGTTCGGGATGTGGAAGTAGGGTTACCAACCATTCAGTCCATCCCTGTGGTTAATGAGTTTCCTGATGTTTTTCATGATGAGCTTCCGGGTCTTCCGCTAGAGCGAGAAATTGAGTTTGCTATTGACCTACTATCAGATACTCATCCAATATATATTCCTCCCTATAAAATGGCCCCCGCAGAGCTGAAATAGTTAAAGGAACAACTAAAGGACTTGCTTGAAAAAGGCTTTATCAGATCTAGTACATCACTATGGGGAGCACCTGTGTTATTTGTGAGGAAGAAAGATGGTTCCTTACGGATGTGTATTGATTATAGACAGTTGAATAAGGTGACAATCAAGAATAAGTACCCGCTCCCGAGGATTGATGATTTATTTGATCAGTTGCAAGGTGCCAAGTGTTTTTCAAAGATAGACTTAAGGTTAGGGTACCATCAGGTAAGGGTTAAGGAGTAAGATATTCCGAAGACAACATTCAGGACCAGATACGGGCACATTGAGTTTCGTGTTATGTCATTCGATTTGACCAATGCCCCATCAGTATTCATGGATTTGATGAACCGTGTGTTCAGGCCCTTTTTAGATCTGTTCGTAATTGTATTTATCGATGATATATTGGTGTATGCTCGTTCATAGGCTGAGCATGCAGATCATTTGCGTACTTTGCTCAGAGTTCTAAAAAAAGGGAAGTTGTATGCAAAATTCTCTAAATGTGAATTCTGGTTGAACTCTGTAGCTTTCCTTGGGCATATCATTTCGAGTGAAGGTATCCGGGTTGATACACAAAATATTGAGGCAGTAATGACTTGGCCTAGACCCACGACACCGACGGAGGTTCGTAGGTTTCTCAGTTTGGCATGTTATTACAGGAGATTTGTAGAGGGATTTTCTCCCCTTTCAGCACCTTTGACAAAGTTGACTCAGAAGGGAGCAAAGTTTTAATGGACTGATGCTTGCGAACAGAGTTTCCAGGCATTGAAGGACAGATTGACTTCTGCACCAGTTCTAATGCTCCCAGAAAGGGACTGATGGTTATGTTATCTATTGTGATGCTTCAGGTATTGGATTGGGTTGCGTGCTGATGCAGCATGGTAAGGTTGTAGCTTATGCTTCTACACAACTAAGAAAGCACGAGAAGAATTACCCGACCCATGATTTAGAGTTAGCCGCAGTAATTCATGCACTAAAGATGTGGAGGCACTACTTGTATGGCATTTATATTGATATCTATATGGATCATAAGAGCCTCCAGTATATATTCAAGTAAAAGGAATTGAATTTACGTCAAAGGAGATGGTTGGAGCTACTTAAAAACTATGACATTGATATTTTATACAATCCGGGGAAGGAGAACGTAGTAACCGACATCCTCGACCGTAGATCTATGGGTAGCCTATCATATTTACAGCTATAAAAGAGAGGAATAGCCCATGAGATTCATCAGCTAGCAAATCTTGGAGTTTGGTTACTGGACTCAGGTGATATTGGAATTACTATTCAGGATGCGGCAACATCCTCTTTAGTAACTGAAGTAAAGGAATGCCAGTACGAGGATCCTGTGTTAGTTCATTATAGGGATACCACCCCTCAGAAGTAGAAGACACCATTTGAAATTACAGAAGATGGGGTCCTCAGATATCAAGGAGGATTATGTGTCCCTAATGTCGCAAGGCTGCGTCGGTGGGTTATGGGAGAAACTCACTATTCTCGTTATTCTATTCCTCCAGGAGAAACAAAGATGTATCATGATATCAGGGAAGTATATTGGTGGGACGGAATGCAAAATGATATAGTGAAGTTTGTTTCTCAGCGCCCTAACTGTCAGCAAGTCAAGATTGAGCATCAAAAACCCTATTGGATTATTGTAGGCTATAGAGATTCCGACTTGGAAATGGGAAGTAATCAATATGGATTTCATCGTAGGCTTACCTCTTACCTAGCATAAGTTCGATTCTATATGGGTGATTGTTGATAGGCTTACGAAATCAGCCCATTTTCTGCCTGTTAGGACTGCATATTCCGCAGAGGATTATGCAAGGCTTTATATTAAGGAGATAGTACGACTGCATGGTGTCCCTGTATCTAATATGTCAGATTGAGGACCTCAATTTACAATTAATTTCTGGAGGTCCTTCCAAAAAGGATTGGGGACTCAAGTAAGTCTTAGTACACCATTTCATCCCCAGACAGACGGACAGGCTGAGCGTACTATTCAGACACTTTAAGACTTGGTACGGGCTTATGTGATAGACTTCAAGGGTAGCTGGGATGACCATCTGCCGCTTATTGAATTTTTATATAATAATAGCTACCATTCCAATATTCAGATGACTCCATACGAAGCTCTTTACAGATAGAAGTGTAGGTTGCCTATAGGGTGGTTCGATGTTGGGGAAACTACATTAGTAGGACCAGAATTGGTACAAAAGGCAATCGAGAAAATTAAGCTTATACAGGAAAGGCTATTAGTAGCTCAAAGACGTCAGAAGTCTTATGCGGATAATCGACGGCGAGACTTGGAGTTTTAAATTAATGACTGGTATTCCTAAAGATATCACCGATGAAAGGTGTCATGAGGTTCGGTAAGAAAGGAAAACTTAGCCCTCAGTACATTGGACCATATAGGATCATACGCAAGGTAGGCCAAGTAGCAGATGAGTTAGACTTGCCTTCGGACTTGGAGTCTGTTCATCCAGTCTTTCATGTGTCTATGCTCCGTAAATGTATCAGAGATCCTTCAAGAATCATGTCAGTTGATGACGTTTAGGTCACCATGTAGCTATCATATGAAGAAACTCCCATTGCTATATTATACAAACAGGTTCGGAGATTGAGAACTAAAGATGCAGCTTCGGTGAAAGTATTTTAGAGAAACAACAATGTGGAAGAAATGATTTGGGAGGCCGAGGAAGATATGAAGTCAATATATCCCTACTTATTTCCTCTTCCAGAGAAGGGTCCGACTTAGACATCACAACCTTAAGGTACGTGTATGGATTCTTGTGTGAGTTATTGTCATTGGTCGTGTAAGGCCATTGTCGTTATTGATGATTGTAGTCCTATGTGGCGTTGAATTGTTTAGTTTCTACAGGATGAGTTGGTAGTAGTGTTGTTACAAAGGCAACTCTGCCAATGTTATATAGATCCTGGGGAGTTAACCATTCGAGGACGAATGTTTCTAAGGGGGGAAATGTTACATCTCGCATTTGCGTACATTAAAGTTTCATCTTTAGTTAATCAGTGTAGACTCGGGGATGAGATTATCTCGAGGTTAACGTATTTATGCTATTTATAACAAGCGATAAGTAAGTGCCATGAAGGGTAAATGATACACTAATTAAAGAAAATGAGTTTCTTTGAAGGTTGTCGATTTTTGATAAAATACGGTCCGAGCTATAATACCCGATATTCATGGAATAGTACCATACAAGGTACCATATGACCATGATAGTATGATGTATAAAGTATATTAAAAATGAGTAGTATTTTAAGTAATTTGAGATAATTCTTAATTATGTGGGTAATTGGTTAATTATCGGGTAACGAGACATTACGTAATTAATTAAAGAGCTATAAGATAAGATTAACCCCCCCCCCACGTGGCAGCAAGCCACTACTAAGGCACATGACTCGTAATTCATATTGTCTTAGGTGGCCATCTAAAGTAAGACTTATTACAAGTCTACTTACGTGTAGTCTCTTAGTCATAAGTCTACTTACGTGTAAGACTTATGACTAAGTCTTGGTTTCATTTTATTTGGGCATAAAATAATAAAGTAAGAAAATCATATACCTTTTTTTCTAATTCAAACCATTTCAAAAACAAACGCTAAAACTCAATCCAACAAAATTTATTGCGACCAAATCAATTCCAGCGAGAATTATTAGCACCTTAGCAAAGTAAACTTTTGCGGTTCTAAAGGAATACGGTGAAACCTTTTCCAAGAATATCATACGGATTTTCCATACTCCAGGTATGTTAAGGCTATCCCTTCTTTATTTTTGGCATGATACAAATTATACAGAAGAAACGAGCAAACAAACAATTTACATAAATGATTCTATTCATAGAAATACTAGGGGTCTCTATGTTCTTGATGCCCATGTGACATATTATTATATCTTCTGTTCATGGGTCTTAGAATGATACGCAGTTGATAAAGTTTATTCGAAAGGAATATTGAGATTATTAACATATTTCCATGCATTTCATTTACTTATACATGTACATTGACCCATGACCAGATGGCATTATATACGCGTATTTATATGTATATATATGTATATGGGATATGGTAAAATGCTACGGCGTTATATACACACCACCAGCTGATCAGTTGGTATATGTTGATGATTTTGCCCATAGTGGCTGAGATGATATGATGGGATGCCATCAAAGGCTTGATGATATTATGTATACCTATACCTATGGATGGCATGACATTTATACTCACGTGCATGGCAATATAAATATTTCACGATTTACAAAGTTATTTAGACTTACAGTCGGAATTCTTTATTCTATGTTTCATCTATGTCGGCTATGTACTGATTTTTATGCCTTACATACTCAGTACATTATTCGTATTGACGCCCTATTCCCGGGGCCTGCGTTTCATGCCCGCAGGTGCAGGTAGGCAAGTCGACGGTCCCCCTTTTTAGGATCCCCGACCAGCGAGAGTTGACATGCTCCACTTGATCCGGAGTTTCTTTTGATTTTGGTATGATATGCTAGTATACATATATGGGTATGACGCAACCCAGTCCCATTCTTGTACAATTGTATTTTCTATTAGAGGTCTGTAGACAGTTATGTATAGGTGGATAATATGTGGCCTTGTCGGCTTCCAATTTTGGGTATATATAGTTGTCTATTGCAGCTTTGCCAGCTCGCCCCACTGTATTTCGTATGTCTATCTATATATGTCTTTTGGGCAGGTCTCCCTCACATACACTATTCATGTTTATATCTTAGACGTATGCTTAAGGGTGTTCGACAGGTACGACTCGCGCATCCGTCGTGGCCAATCGGTTTGGGTCGTGACACCTTTTTCTTTAAATCATTTCTCAATCAAAGGAATAAATGTCATCCTCCTATCTATCACAATTACACCCTTATTCTACTACGAGGGCAACATGTGATCTTTTTTAATTGCTCCTAGTCTTAGACTCCTCTGTGTTCATTCAGGCTATACTGAGCTTTTCATAACTTAAGGAAACCATCAGCTCTCTTGTTTTGATGGGCTTAATACCGAGGCCTTACCTATTCTTGTCACCTTCTCACTCTTATTTTCTAATACTTACTCCTATCTATCTAAAACCATGTTGCTCTACCATACTTTAGCTTGCGACCTACACATATCTATTCATACTACTCATAACCTTCCTTTAACTTGCTAGCTCCATATACTTCCTTCTGTGCCTTCTCAGTTGTCTTTAAATGTAAGCAGTTGCTTTTCATGGTCGGTCTGCCACTTGTTGCATGGATACTTAGCTTATCTTTGTGCCCGCGAATACTGGAATTCCTTGTAACTCATAGGATTTCAAATATCACTTTTGACTTCCGTTGATTAGTCACGATAGGTGCCACTTTCTTATGGAGTGCATCCAATGTTGTAGTGAGACTGTTGTTACAAGACCATTTATTCTTCAAGTTACTATTCATAGGTTGAAGCTTTCTTCCTTATTTCCTCAGCAAGTATTTCCTTGTAGTATTTAGGGGAGACCCTCTGAGTCTTGTAAAGTTGCGAGCTTATTATATCATATACTGAAGGGGAGGTGCCTTGGTGTATGTTGTTTCCTGATGATATAGTTCTGATTGATGAGACGATAGGTGGCGTTAACGAGAGGTTGGAGGTTTGGAGACAGACCCCCGAGTCTAAAGGTTTGAAGTTGAGAAGGACAATGATTGAATATCTGGAGTGCAAGTTCAGCGACGTGACGTACGAAGCAGACTTGGACGTGAGGCTTGACTCACAAGTCATCTCTAAGAGAGGTAGTTTCAAATACCTTGGGTCAATTATCCAAGGGGTAGAGAGATAGATGAGGATGTCACGCATCGTATAGGGGTGGGGTGGATGAAATGAAGGTTATCGTCTGTAGTATTGTGTGACAAGAAT
>AWOL01S0022992.1:0-13337 GCA_000715115.1 Nicotiana otophora | reverse complement strand
TTACTAGGTTGTTGTTGTTGAAACAATTTCCCAAATATTCTCTTCAAATTCCATGGATTAGATGTTAAATCTCCTAAACAATCATGTTATGCAATAAAAAAGGATCAAAATCACTTACCCAATAGTTTGTATGACAATGAAACTTCAAAATCACCTTCCATCAAATCTAGGGCTCAAAAATGTGATGAATGAAGCTAAGTCCCGAAATACACTACATATAATCAACTGCAGATGTCGCATTTGCGACAAGAGGTTCGCAAATGCGAAACAGGCATCACAAATGCAAAGCCTAAACCAACCCTGAGCCTATGGCATATGCGACAACTGGTCCGCAAATGCGAACCTAGAAGGCTCGCAAGTGCTAGAAAGAAATCGCAAAAGCGGCCTGCTCCAGTCCTAGCTCCCTATTACAAATGCGATCAAGGGTTCGCATATGCGAACTCATAACCCATCGCAAATGCGATATTAGTTCCTAATTTGCAAAAGTTGGTCCCCTAGTGCAACATCGCAAAAGCAAGCAGGATCTCATAAATGCGGTAATCGCAAATGCGACCATTTCCTCGCAAATGCAAGAACAGAACACCTGCAAAAATCCTAACCTCTCTCAAACTCTCTGGGACGCGTCCAAAACTCACCCGAGCACTCAGGGCTCCACTCCAACAATTTTCACAAGTATATAATCATCATACGAACTCACTTGCGCAATCAAAATACAAAAATAATGTCCAAAATCATGAATTAGACAACAGAAAACACGAAAATTACAATGAAACTTAACAATTGCAAAAAGACAACATACGTCTAATTCCTATTAAACAAACTCGGAATGACACCAAAGTTTGCAGACATGTTCCAAATTAAAAAACGTAGTCGTACAAAGTCACAAAACCAAAATCCGATCCAGATAGACATAAAGTCAAACCATGGAAACTTAGGAAAATTCTAAACCTTCAAATTGTCAACTTTCGCCAAAAGTACGAAATCAGCCTAGAAACCTCCGACTCCAATTTCGGGCATATGCCTAAGTCCATAATTACCATATGTCCCTATTGGAATAATAAAAACTCCGTCCGAGGTCAAATGCACAAAATTCAAGCTTGGTCAACCCTTCCAACTTAAAGCTTCCTAGTTGAGAATCATTCTTCCAAATTAATCACAAACTGTTGAGGAACCAAAACAAACGATACACACAAGTCATAATACACCATACATTTCTACGCATGACCTCAAACTACCTAACAGAATACAACTTCTCATAACAACTTGTCGGGTCAAACATTCTCCCCTACTTAAACATCTGTTGATCCTCGAATGTGCGAAGAATCATCCCAAAGCCATCAAGTCACTATATAAACTCACCACGCCCATACCCATGGGTGATCTCAATTCATCCCAATCTATATAATCTGACAACACAATCTAACTGATGATAATTACCTTAACATTAGCTCACAACCCTTAGAACCCAATCTCCAACTTCCCAAATTAATTATGACACACGATTCTTGCATCTATATGCTATATAAGGCAGTATTAAGCTGCATCAAGCCGTAAACATATCCCAAGTGTATTCAAATGATATTCCACATAACTTAGATATATATAACCATAGCTTCGACCATAATAATCATTCAAATAGCAAATACTGTACCGATATCTAACATTCTATCAATAATAACCTTGTTCCAAATCATCGAACACAACCAATGACGAAAGAAACACACAGAAACTCATAACCCCCCATCACATCAACCAGTCATGGAGCTCTCTTGCCTGAAGAGAACCGAAGCCATAATCTAGGCTGACTAAAGTCACTATAGTTCGAAACATAGATTAATCAAATTTGATGGCACTCCATTCGGGCCCAATAATTTCACCTCATCCAATACAATCCGCTCTACCAATATGCCACACAAATCCTACTTAGAGCCGCATACCATGCAATAACTGCACTAAATAAGCGATAAATTCAATGTACCTAATAATTGAAGAGAATAAAATGAGAGAACCGCCTCGCAAGCTCAACAGATACCACCATGAAAGACAATGCAATGAAGCCATTACACAAGGGAGAAAAACAACACAATAATTAAGCCCAAAGGATCATATCCCAACATAACTCTGATATGATGCGTGACCCAATTGAAACACATGTACACATAGGATACGTCGAGTCGTGATGCTCACTATCAACAACCATATACATATCAACAACAAACACGCGAAGTGTATGACCATAACCATGGAAAATAGATAACACAATATACCACAAATAGAAAAACCAAAACCAAGGCGCAATCAACCATTCAACACCCCGAGAATCATCTTGCTCAAATTTTGCCACAAGGCCCCCAACAAAATTGCATTAGGTAAAAGTAATCAATAGATCACAACCTATCATAGCATATGGGAGTAACATATGGAACATATCAGAACACGAATAAGATCCACTCCAACTGATAACACATCCCTCCACAATAATTGTGTTGGATAGACAAATCAGATATGATGTAGAATACACATTCTTATTAGGCCCACCAATGGCTTCCAAATTAATTACGATCATCCCAAAATAGGTAGATAATAATAGAAATTTGCACCATATTTGATCTATAACACATGCCTATGAGAATCCTCTTCGTCTTCAAATCCCTAGAATACCATAATCTCCCAATCCCAATTATATATTTCAAATTACTGACATATTCATCATACACAATCGTTCCACAAGAAATACTTCCATAATTCCTTATTACCACATAGATAAATTTGAACATCAGTATTCAATCAATCAGGCCATTAGTGTAATACATGTAAGGCATCTACAAGCCAAAGTATAATGCGCCTTTTGGAGTGCGTATCCTTCTTAGGTGGTACCAGATAATGCTAGCATTCTTCTAAACATTTACAATCGTCCATGCTATCTAGAACTCGTGACCCGTACAAGAGAAATATCATAACACACAACATGTTCCTTATGCCGCTGGCAAACATCCAGCCCAAGCCGTCCTTNCTATCAACAACCATATACATATCAACAACAAACACGCGAAGTGTATGACCATAACCATGGAAAATAGATAACACAATATACCACAAATAGAAAAACCAAAACCAAGGCGCAATCAACCATTCAACACCCCGAGAATCATCTTGCTCAAATTTTGCCACAAGGCCCCCAACAAAATTGCATTAGGTAAAAGTAATCAATAGATCACAACCTATCATAGCATATGGGAGTAACATATGGAACATATCAGAACACGAATAAGATCCACTCCAACTGATAACACATCCCTCCACAATAATTGTGTTGGATAGACAAATCAGATATGATGTAGAATACACATTCTTATTAGGCCCACCAATGGCTTCCAAATTAATTACGATCATCCCAAAATAGGTAGATAATAATAGAAATTTGCACCATATTTGATCTATAACACATGCCTATGAGAATCCTCTTCGTCTTCAAATCCCTAGAATACCATAATCTCCCAATCCCAATTATATATTTCAAATTACTGACATATTCATCATACACAATCGTTCCACAAGAAATACTTCCATAATTCCTTATTACCACATAGATAAATTTGAACATCAGTATTCAATCAATCAGGCCATTAGTGTAATACATGTAAGGCATCTACAAGCCAAAGTATAATGCGCCTTTTGGAGTGCGTATCCTTCTTAGGTGGTACCAGATAATGCTAGCATTCTTCTAAACATTTACAATCGTCCATGCTATCTAGAACTCGTGACCCGTACAAGAGAAATATCATAACACACAACATGTTCCTTATGCCGCTGGCAAACATCCAGCCCAAGCCGTCCTTTACACTATCAAGAACTATTCGAAACCCGTCCACACATAACTAAGCAATCAGAACTGAATTTTCCCAACCTAACCAAGTCACACAAGCCGTCAAACCAACGTGTATAGAGATAAAACATCGGTAAAGCATCACCATACCAAAGGAATCAATTAACTTTATTACTATGCTGACCCTACACTACCAAGCTGATCAATTTCTTCGAATCCTCCTCAACTTGCCTTCAAGTTAACACTTCTCCTTGCCGGTACACTATGATCCTAAACCAAAGATCACCGCAAGAGATTCTAATACGAACCACGTCGTCCAAAATCCCATAAACCATTGTATTTGTAAGGCCCCGTAAAATTTTGAATAAAACCTAGGGATTCGTGGTGCCGAGGTATGCGTATGTGTTAATGATAGCCGCGGTACAGACTGTTTGGGTTAAACAGTACGCTGGGGAGTTGAAGGAAAATGCTTTGCTGAAAAAGGCATTTCTGCGGCCCGCTATGTGGTTGGAGAATCACTCTATGGGTCGCAAAATGGCCGCAGAGTGAGGCAGTCAATTGGGAAACTTTTGGATGTCATCTCGCGGTCAACTATGTGACCGCAAAAGGATTTCGTGGGCCATACATCGATCGTTGAACCAGCATGGAGATTTTTCAGAGGGAAGTTTTGCGGCGCATTATACGACCGCAGAACGGGTCTGCGGGTTGCAAAAGAGCTGCATACCCAGGCAGTAGTGCCCAGTTCTGTAGGCCCATTTCACGAACCACAAAAGCATTATGCGATCGCATATGTGACCGCAAACCATCGTCGGGGCTCCTATTTTTCTAATGTTTGAACCCGACCCCTTTCTAATAAAACAACCTTGGGGATCATTTTAAAGGGGAAAACAAATATTTATAGAGAAAGGGAGTGTCATAGAGTGAGAAAAGGAGTTCCTAAGCTTCATCCATCAATTCATTCTCAAATCTTGGAAGCTTAATAAGGAAAGCACATCAGGTCTTCATCCTAGAGGTAAGATCTTACACCCTAACCCTTAATTTCGAAATTTAACTAGAAATGGGCAATTAGTAAGATAATTCATGGGTATGGGAGTTATTTATTGCATGCATGTGTTATCAAGGGATGTAGGGAGACTGTTGACCTAAAAATGGCAAAGCATGGGTTGTGGGATGATGGAATCCTACATAAAAGGACCTTGAAACCTTAATATTCACCCAATGTTTGATAAAATGCTCGAACGAGATAGAACCATGATCATTTTCCTAATTTTAGTTTAATTTGTTACATTTCTAAAATAGATCGAAGTTGCTAAGAATTCCAGGACATTTATAGCATAAGAAGCTCAAGTGAGGTATTTTGGCTAAACACTTCTCTTAAAATTGAACCCCACAATATCCATGTATGTCCCGAGTTGCTCATTGTGAATCGATTAACACGGATAAGCTGGTGTCAAAAGACATCTTTGATCAATATGTAATTCAATGCTCTTGTTATGTTGTACTACTATTTGAGAATGTGTTCAAAGTATGGTTTGCATATCTAAATTCCTTGACTTCAAGTTGTGTTTCATGTGAAAGCTAATGAAAATTATGTAAGAAACCGTAATGCGCCTAAGACGCATATTTGCTCATATGTGTGCATAAATGTCTTTTATAGAAATACATTGTTGTTGGAAAGTCCATGATGATGGTTGAAAGTAAAAAGGTGAGTATGAAATACGAAACATGAAATATGAAATACATAATGCGCAATGTGAAATATGAAACACGGCCAATATGCCAAGAGAAAAAATACAATTGTGACCACTAGTGCCAATACAATGAAGAGATACGAAAGAAATATGAAATGGGGTGATTGATAGAAAAGGATGATGTCTCGCGTGAGACGACCCAGTGGTTCAGGTCATGATCAGATTCCATGCCGCACACATGGTGGTGACTATATTGGAAATTGTAATCAAAACTGTGAACAGTGGTATATCGGTACTAAAGGTCTCCCAACTTAAAATGTGGAAATTTACTTGAAAACTTATCCCATTCCTAATTTGATATTTGGTAACTGCTTGAGGCTTTAACTGATATCATGATTGTCCTAACTTGCATTACTGTTCGTTCTTATGAGAGGGTGTTTAGTCATATATACTAGTACTATTCGACACTACTAACGTCCCTTTTTCTGGGGGCGCTGCATCTTTTATGGATGCAAGTGGTTCCACAATAGGCTACACTTAACAGTGATAGCGACACACTCTCTTCCCAGTTGACTTGGTGAGCCCCACTTCACTTGGGGTCATGTATCTTTTGTTCATTATATCGTTATGTTTTGAGGTATAGCCAGAGCCTTGTTCCCGGCACTATCATTGTACTCTTTGTATTTATTAGAGGTTCTGTAGATATAGTGTGGGTGTATATGGGTGTTGGAAAAGTCAAACAAATTATGTTGTATTTTATTCACTTGATCCATTTCAAACCATGAGAATGTGTGCATTTTAGGACTTGTAAAATGGAGTAACTAATGGTGATGAATTTGGTATTGTCTACATGATCTCCTTACTAGTTAATTAACAAAGATACGTGTTCTCTTTAAATCATGGGCGAGTTTGGGTAGAAAGTATTCAACAGGCTTGCTTGACCGGGTTCACTCGGTTGAGCGCCAGTCGCGCTCTCCGAGTTTGGGGCGTGACAAACATAGTATCAGAGCCTTAGGTTTTAAAGCGTCCTAGGAAGTTTTGGAGCCATGTCTAGCCGAGTCCTTCTTATCGGTATGTTGTCGACCACATCTATAATTAGGAGTCTATTTGGACATTTAGGAATAATACTCATCTTTGATGTTCTTCATCGTGCGATAAAGCTGATTGTATGATTGTTTCTTCCTTTAACTCGTGCATTGATCTAACATTCAGTAAATGGCACCTAAGAAGAAGGAAAGAACTTGCCAAGGATTCGATGTTACCCCAGAAGTGGCAGTTGATTCTATTATTGATGATGTGGGTGAACACCCGAGGGGTGAGGATATTCCCCTGATTACTAGACCACCTGGTTGTACTATTCCTGCTTAGGGTGCACCAGTTCCCACACATGACGAGGGTGCAACGAATCCTCCACTTAATATTCCAGTTCCACCTCCAGCACCAGCATCCGGTCCCGGTGTTTCTGATGGGGATCTTAGGGAAGCCATACTGATGTTGGCTCAGATAGTGGCTTCCCAGGCCTAGATGTCCAATGTTGCCCCCACTTCTTCCAGTCAGCAAGGGGACTCTATTGGTTCCATGGTTAATAGGTTTCTTCCATTAGATCTTCCAGTGTTCACGGGTACAGATCCTGAGGAGGATCCCCAGGATTTCATTGATGAGATGCACAAGACCCTCAGGGTTATGCGTGCTACTAAAGCATAGGGAGTAGAGTTGGCCTCCTACCACCTGAAGAGGGTGCCCTATTCTTGGTTTGAGATGTGGGAGGACTCCCATGAGAATGAGGGACCTTCGGCAAGGTGGAGTGACTTTGCCGAGCCTTTCATGGATCATTTCTTGCCCGCCGAGACTAAGGCAGCCCATGCTGCGGAGTTTGAGAACCTAAAATAAGGTAGCAAGAGTGTGTGGGAGTACCATATGTACTTTGCGCACCTGTCCAAGTATGCTATTCATATGTTTCCCACTATGGAGGCTAGAGTATGTCGGTTTGTGCAGGGCCTTAGCCCTTTGGTTATCAATGAGGGCGCTACAGCTACCTTGAATTCTGAAATGCACTATGGGAAGATGGTAGCGTTTTCTCAAGCTACAAAGAACCGTAAGTTGAAGAATATAATTGAGCGAGAGGGTAGCAGTAATGCCTGGTCCGTGGGAAACTTTGGGAATTCATTTGGTGGCGGTAGGTCAACATTCAGGCGAGTGTCATCAGGGCAATCCCAGTCTTTTGCTCAGTCTTCAGCCAGTACACCTAGTACTTGATAAAATGTTCAAATGAGCTATAACCATGATCATCTTCCTAATTTTGGTTCAATTTGCTACTTTTCTAAAGTAGACTGAAATTGCGAAGATTTCTGGAACATTTAGAGTTAAGGTAGCTCAAGTAAGGTATGTTGGCTAAACTCTTCTCTTAAAATTTAACCCCACAATATCCATATAAGTCCCGAGTTGCTTATTGTGAATCGATTACCCGGATAAAATGGCGTCAAAAGATATTCGTGATCAATATGTAATTCAAATGCTATTGTTATGTTGTACCACTATTTGAGAATGTGTTCAAAGTAGGGCTTGCATATGTAAATGCCTTAACCTTAAGTTGTGTTTCAAAGGAAATCTAATGAAAGCTTGTGTAAGAAATCGTAATGTGCCTAAAACTCGTATTTGCTCAAATGTGTGCTTAGATGTCTTGTATAGAAATGCCTTGTTGTTGGAAAGTCCATGATGATGGTTGAAATAAAAAGGTGTGAATGAAATACAAAACATGAAATACGAATCACGTAATGAAAAATGTGAAATATGAAAAATGGCAAATGTGCCAAGAGAAATAATGCAATTCTGACCAACAGTGCCAATAAAATGAAGTGGTGTGCAAGAAATATGAAATGGGATGCTTGATAGAAAAGGGTGATGTCTCACATGAGACGGCCTACCCGATCGGGTTGTGATCGGATGCCATGCCGCACACATGGCGTTGACTGTGTTAGAATTGTAATTGAAATTGTGATTTGGTTGATGTATCGCATGAGATGGCCTGGCCGATCAGGTCATGATCGGACGCCATGCCGCACACATGGCGGTGACTAGTTTAGAATTGTAATTGAAATAGTGATTTGGCTGATGTCTTGCATGAGACATCATAGCCGATGTCGTGATCGGACACCATGACGCACACATGGTGGTGACTGTGTTGGAAATCGTAATCGAAATTATGAATAGTGGTATACCGATACCAAAGATTTCCCAACTTAAAATTTGGAAATTTACTTAAAACTTATCTTATCTCTAATTTGATATTTGGTAATTATTTGAGGCTTTAACTGATATTATTATTATCCTTACTTGCATTACTGCTCATTTCTTTGAGAGACTGTTTAGTCATATATACTAGTACTATTCAACATTATGTATTTTTAAATTGTATCACACATTCCATATCAAACTATGAAAGAGTATGTACTTTGAAACTTAAAAATGATGTAACTACTGATAACGAGTTTGAGTTGTTGTTTACTTGATCCATCTCACCGCTACAAAGAACCGTAAGTTGAAATTTATTTAAAACTTATCATATCTCTAATTTGATATTTGGTAGCTGTTTGAGGCTTTAACTGATATTATGACTGTCTTTACTTGCATTACTGCTCGTTTCTTTGAGAGAGTGTTTAGTCATATATACTAGTACTATTCAACAGTATGTATTTTGAAATTATATCACACGTTCCACATCAAACTATGAAAGAGTATGTATTTTGAAACTTATAAATGATGTAACTACTGATAACGAGTTTGAGTTGTTGTTTACTTGATCCTCTTCACCGCTACAGAGAACCGTAAGTTGAACAAATTCCCACAGACATTGAAGAAATTTGAAATAGTGTGAGTTATTGTGGATAGACTGACCAAGTCTGCACACTTCATTCCGGTTGTGCCTACCTATCCTTCAAAGCAGCTGGCTCAGATCTATATCCGTGAGATTTTCCGTCTCCATGTTATGCTGGTGTACATTATCTCCAATCAAGGCAGGCATTCACATTGTATTTTTGGAGAGCTGTGCAGCTTGAGTTAGGCACACAAGCTGAGTTGAGTAGAACATTTGAAATCCCAGATAGACGGGCAGTCTGAGCACACCATTCTGATCTTTGAGGATATGCTTTGTGCCTGTGTTATGGATAGAAGGGCCGTCATGAGATAACCAGAATAACACATAAAGGAATACTCGACATAGGATGATCCAGCATGATATAGAAACTTATACATATGACATAAGGTCTTATAAGGCCGACATGATCATTTGTACACACAAACCATACGCCGACAAGGCCATACAAGTACCCATATACATGACATCTATCTACAAGCCTCTAAGAATGCATAGAAATCATAATGGTCGGGACATGGCCCCGCCATAACAATAAATACATGCCGAGAGCATAATGACCAAATAGGAAACTCCGGAGCAAGTGGAGTGCACCAACACCTTTCACTGAGCAGATAGCCTACTAAGAGGACTGTCAACCTATCTATTGGGACTTACAGGCAAGAAACACAGCGTCCCCAGGAAAAAGGGACTTTAGATCTAATAAAGTATTGAGTATGTAAGGCATGAAAAGAAGTATATAAAAGACGTGAAAGAAACATGGAGTAAAGGACTCAATTTGTAAGTCTGAATAGCTCAGTAATCATGAAATCTTCATAGTGTCATGTATAAGGGTATACATGTCATATCATGTATAGGTATATGCGTACATAACATCATCAAGCCTCTGAGGGCATCCCATCATATCATCTCGACCTCAGTGGGCGAAATCATAAACATATGCCAGTTGATTAGGTGGTTGTGCATATATAAAACCGTAACCTTTCCCCATACCATATATACATATAATATACACGTATATAATTTCATCTGGTCATGGGTCAATATACATGTATATATGAATGCAATGCATAATGAAGTAAGTCAATAAGATCTCTCAGAATGTCATAAGATAAATATGCATTCGTCTAATATCGTGAAATAAAGTTTATTAACTTATGTATTTTCTGAGACCCATGAATAGACGATATAATAAGAGGAAACAATGGTAATTAAGAACATAGGCATCCCTATTACTTCTAAGAATAGAGTCATTTGTGAAAGTTGCATGTTTGCTCGTTTCGTTTGTATCATATGGATCATGCCAAAAGGAAATAAGAGATAGCCTTAACATGCCTTATCACAGTATGTGCAATGACCACGTCGAAATCATCTCATTGCACTTTAATCTACAACATTTATAATAAAGATATTGTTAAGCTACGAAAGATGCAACTATCGTACAACGAACGGCAAGCTTATTTATTATTAAAACGGTAGCATCTCCCTTGTTTTCCTTTCTTTACCCAAGTCCATAAAAATATCAAGATCACATACGACCTTCAACTATATACTTTCAGCACCACAACACACCGAACAGCCCAACAAAACAATTCACCTTACATAACAACAAGTGCACAAATGTCACCAACAGAACTACTACTTAACACGACGAGCGGTAAGCTTGGAATGGAACCAAACCCCAACTCTTTTTACCATCTCCCCTATACTTAAAACACATTCAAACAGTCCGAAATATAAAAACATATATTGCCATGTCATTGCAACCTTATATCCATCATAAAAGTAACATCAAGCAACCCAACAACATATTACAACAATATGGACAACTTCTAGGTATTGTGTGGTTGCTTATTCTCCTATTTAAAACAACATCAACATACTAAAAATATTTACCAGCATAACAACAATACGAACATTATAACCAAGCCATTCCCCACGATTTCCAGCCATATGAAGTCATATTCACAACTCCAAAATAGTCAAATAAGAGACAACAACTTCTTATACAACTTCAAGTTCTATCTTATAATTCTTCATCCAAATAACTTAACCAACGCATATATAAGCTTAAGCCCAAGAAATAGAGTGTTATACATACCTTAATTAATCAGAAAAAACTCGAACCAAAGCTTCCTTTAGCTTACAAGCACCCTTAATGGCATCACAACACCATAGAGACTCTTTTCTTCACTTAGGCTAACTTTTGAGGATAGGTCTAGGTAAAACCACATTGGATTAGACTTGGAACCTTGGAGAGCTGTTAGAGAGGTGTTCAGAGAGTTTGGGAAATTTTCTTGGTCGAAAATACCCAAAAATGAGGCGTCCAACCCTGTTAAAATGTTCAAGGGTCGTCCACCACCTAAGTGGGTCCCATTGGGAGCTGATGTCATATCGACAAACGATTTAATGTTTAAGCACAATAGTGTAACGTCTTCACCTCAATATTTGACTCAAAAGTACCACGTATTATTTATAACCTGCTCATTTAATTTAACATAGAGGTCAACGAGATTGCCTTTCCTTCTTGAATCAAGTGTCCTCACACAACAATAGAGAGTAGTTCCACAGAATAAAATTTAAGAACAATTAGGAACTCAAGATAGAAAGCATTTGCTCACTCTCAGAAACAACATTCATATGTCACAAAAGATGAACCATAAGCTTGTTTGTAGTGTACTACTCTACTAATCGAGTTCATTCAGTCAAGGATCAAGTAGGACTTAAATTGGTTGTAATGTAGGCAGCATGACGGGTCAGATACATTTAGATATAAGAGTGACTACACCTCCCTAAGCACTTTATTACATGTACTCTAACATTCATAACCCCACACTTATATAAAACCAAAACTCCACCTTCACATCAATATACATCAACTCCCAAATTATTTACGCACAATTACATCAAGAGTTACCACTTATCCATGAAAGTTTTTCACAACAATATAACTATTTTTTCTTTTTTTTTTCAATTCAAGTGGCTCTTATGTTTTCAAAACAGTGCACCTTTCTCCTTATTGCATTAGTTACACTCAAAAGCCAAACCAGCCACCCCACACTTCAACTTTTACAAAGTTGATAACAATTTCAAGTGCTCACGAGAGGTACAAGATTCAAATAGATGGTCAATTCAAACAAATGAGTAAAACTTCTAATGTGGATGCCAAATAAACAGTATTACAGGCTCAAAGGGGTTAACTAAGATACATAACAATTAGGTGGGTAAAAGTATATAACTGGCTCAACAAAGAAATGCCTATATCACTTCCAAGACTGAATAAAACTACTATTTCGCTTTGCAAACACACGTGGCAAGTTCTAGACATCAAATGCAATGCATATAATAACACAAAACCTCACACACGCATGTCACATAACTCATTCAAGATCGAATTATCAAGATACTTTAGTCAATGCAGTTAAGTAAAGTTAAGCTCATACCATTTAAGGCACTTAGACAAGAGTGCAAAACTGAGCATAAGCGTCACAACTAAAGCACTCAATATTCTCAAGGCATAATTTACTCAAGAGATATTGCTTTAATTTAAAATCATAGTACAAGGTTTCCTACTTCTACAAAATAAAACATAACTACACCCGATTCAAACAAAATCCTTGGAAAAGAATCGCGGCACAAAGAAAAACAAAGGGGGAATTGATAAACTACCTAACAAAAGATTTTTTTTGTCTTTTGCTTTTGACCTTAATCACTCAAGAAACCTGTCGAATGATATCCATCATAGGGAACAATCAAAAATTTTAAATTTTTATGTTTTTTTCAATTTGTTTCTACTACTCAAACTAACAAAAGCAAAAACAATCAAACTAACTAAATCAAAAACTAACTAATATACATACAACATACAAATATCCCCCACCCCACATTTAAGTTGTGGCATGTCCCCATGGCACACAATTAAAAAACATAAGGTAGAGGAAACTTCCCT
>AWOL01S0022986.1:25827-50875 GCA_000715115.1 Nicotiana otophora | reverse complement strand
GAAGAGTAAGTAGTACCAACTGGAATGAAGTGCGCGGACTTGGTCAACCGATCCACAATAACCAAATAGCATCGAACTTCCTCGAAGTCCGTGGGAGCCCAACTACAAAGTCCATGGTGATCTACTCCCACTTCCACTCCGGTATCTCTAATCTCTGAAGCAAACCACCCGGTCTCTGATGCTCATACTTAACCTGCTGATAGTTGTGACACCGAGCCACAAACCCAACTATATCCTTCTCCATCCACCTCCACCAATATTGCTGCCTCAAATCCTGGTACAGCTTCGCGGCACCCGGATGGATGGAATACCGCAAGTTGTGGGCCTCCTCAAGAATCAACTCTCAAAGACCATCTACATTAGGCACACATATCCGGACCTGCATTCTCAGTATGCCATCATCACCAATAGTCACATCTCTAGCATCACCTCTCTGAACCTTGTCCTGAAAAACGAGCAAGTGGGGGTCATCATACTAACGCTCCCTGATATGATCATAAAGAGAAGACCTGGAGACCACACAAGCCAATACCCAACTAGCCTCCTAAATATCCAATATGACAAGCTGGCCCGCTAAGGCCTAAACATCTAATGCAAAGGTCTCTCTACTGCTGGAAGATATGCTAAACTCCCCAAACTCTCTGCCCGGCAACTCAAAGCACCGGCCACTACATTGGCCTTCCCTGGATGGTACAGGTTAGTGATATCATAGTCCTTAAGAAGCTCTAACCATCTCCACTGATGCAAATTAAGATCCTTCTGCTTGAACAAATGCTGCAGACTTTGGTGATCAGTATAGATCTCACAATGAACCCCATACAAATAATGACGCCAAATCTTTAAGGAACAATGGCTGCTAACTCAAGATCATGGACATGATAGTTCTTCTCATGGGTCTTCAACTGGTGCGAGTCATAGGCGATCATCCTACCCTACTGCATCAAAACACAACCAATGCTTATCCTGGAGGCATCATAATACACGGTGTAAGAACCTAAAGCTGATGGCAGAACTAACACTGGAGCTGTGGTCAAAGGAGTATTGAGCTTCTGAAAGCTCTCCTCACACTCATCCGACCACCTAAATGGAGCACCCTTTTGGGTCAATTTGGTTAAGGGCGATGCAATAGATGAGAATCCCTCCACAAAGCGACAGTAATAACCCGCCAAACCAAGAAAGCTCATAATATCCGTGGCTGAGGATGGTCTGGTCCAACTCTGCACTGCCACTATCTTCTTCGGATCCACCCAAATACCCTCATTGGACACCACGTGCCCTAAGAATGCTACTGAACTGAGCCAAAACTCATATTTGTAGAACGTTGCATAAAGCTTCTCCTCCCTTAATCTCTGTAATACAATCTTCAAATGCTGAGCGTGCCCCTCTTGGCTACGAGAGTACACCAGGATGTCATCAATGATTACAACAATGAATGAGTCCAAATAGGGCTGGAATACACTGTTCATCAAATGCAGGAATGCTGCTGGGGCATTGGTCAGCCCAAAAGACATCACCAAGAACTCATAATGCCCATATCGAGTCCTGAAAATTGTCTTAAGAATATCTTAATCCTGAATCTTCAGCTAGTGATAACCAGACCTCAAACCAATCTTGGAGAACACCCTCGCTCCCTGAAGCTGGTCGAATAAATCATCAATACGAGGCAAATGATACTTTTTCTTGACTGTGACCTTGTTTAATTGCCTATAATCAATACACATTCTCATGGAACCATCCTTCTTCTTCACAAATAGAACCGGTGTACCCCAAGGTGACACACTATGACAAACAAACCCCTTATCAAGGAGTTCCTGAAGTTGTTCTTTCAATTTCTTCAACTCGCCGGTGCCATACGATACAGTGGAGTAGAAATGGGCTGATTGCCCGGCACCAAATCAATACCGAAGTTAATATCCATGTCAGGCGGCATACCGGTAGGTCTGCAGGAAACACATCCGGAAAATCACGTACCACCGGAACAAAATCAATGACAGTAGTCTCTGCACTAACATCCCTCACAAAAGCCAAATAAGATAGCCAACCCTTCTCAACCATGCACTAAGCCTTCAAATATGAAATCGCCTTACTTGGTATATAATCTACAGAATCGCTCCACTCAACCCTCGGAATTCCCGGCATAGCCAATGTCACCGTCTTAGCATGACAATCTTGAACAACATGACATAGATATAACCAATCCATACCCAATATCACATCAAAGTCGACCATACTGAGCAACAAAAGGTCCACTTGGGTCTCCATACTCCCAATAGTCACTAAACATGACCGATATACGCGGTCCACAATAATAGTATTGCCCATAGGAGTAGATACATGTACAAATAAAACTAAAGACTCACGGGCATATCCAAAAAATAGGCGAAATACGAGGAAACATATGAATACGTGGAGCCATGGTCAAATAATACTAAGGAATCTCTGTGACAAATGGAGACAATACCTGTAATCACTGCAGTTGAAGCAATAACATCTGGTCTGGTAGGGAGGTCATAGAAACGGGCTTGGCCACCCCCTGATCTGCCTCCCCCTCTAGGGCGACCCCTAGCTGACTGACCTCTACCCCGAGCTGACTGGGCGAGTGGTGAGGTAACTGGTGCTGAAGTCAGAAGCTGACTCCTCTACTGAGATAGACCTCCATGACGACGAGGAAAATGCCTCCACATATTCCCAAACTCCTCACACTCAAAACAACTCCTTGGTGCTGGTGGAGGGAACTGAAGGGAACCCCTAGCACCAAGATGACTGGTAGAAGAACCTGGCATGGAAGAGCCCTGAACAGGTGGAGCACGAGAAGAACTCTGAACTGGAAGGGCACTAAGTGATGAGTGGCCCTGATGAGAACTGTGAGAACCATGGCCATATGGTGCACCACGATGAAATGGCCGAGCTGACTGAGCCTATCTGAAATGATGACCTCTACCGTGCTGGAACTGACCCCCAAAAGGAGCACCGTTGAATCCACCCTGACAATGAGGCCTCTTGGCCTCCCTCTCACCCCTCTCCTGACCGCGAACTATCTCAATCTGCCGAGCAATGTCGACAACCTCATCAAAAGTAGCACCTAAAACTCTCTCTGGTCACAAGCAACTGTAGCTGATAAGTGAGACCATCAATAAACCTCATGATCCTCTCCATGTCTGTGGGAACCAACCAGATAGCAGAATGGGCCAACTCGGAGAATTGCATCTCATACTGTGTCACAGACATATCACCCTGGCAAAGACGCTCAAACTATCTGCGCTGCTACTCTCTACGGGATCGAGGCACGAACTTCTCCAAAAAGATAACGGAGAACTGCTGCCAAGTAAGGGGTGTTGCGCCAACAGGCCTACACCTCTCGTAAGTCTCCCACCATCTGAGTGCATCCCCATAAAACTGAAAGGTAGTGAATGAGACCCCACAAGTCTCCAGAATACAAGCAGTACGGAGTGTCCTCTGACACCTGTGCAAAAAGTCCTAAGTATCCTCTCTCTCCGTGCCACTGAAAGGTGGTGGCTGGAGTCTCCCAAACCTCTCCAACCTACGCTGATCATCCTCGGGCATAGCAGGAACCAAATAATCCTGAACAACTGCAATCGGTTGGGCTGGTGGTACTGGTGGTTGGCCCTAATGACTGGTAGCATGAGTCCTCACTATCTGTGAGAGAATGAAACAACAGAAGTTTAGTTACTTGAATAAACAGATTCGCACAACAAGAATTCAAGAATGTGGAGTTTCCTAAAGTTTCTGCAGCCTCTCGAAGATAAGTACAAACGTCTCTATATCGATTCACAAGACTCTACTAAACCCGCTCATGACTCGTGAGACCTATGGAACCTAGGCTCTGATATCAAGCTATCACGACCCAAAAACTTAACCTGTCATGATGGCGCCTATCGTGGAACTGGCAAGCCGACTCATTTCCAAACAAACCGATATATTCATTTCAAATATAATTTCATTGCTATTTAACATAAAACCTTAATTTAAGGAGTTCAAATCAAAGAAAACAAAAGTGCGGAAAATAAAATGCCTGACATCGGGGTGTCACTAATCATGAGCATCTACTACAATCTGTCTAACAATATCAAGGCTAACTCAGCCTGGAAAATAGCTAAATACAACTAAAGGAATATGAGAAGGAGAAGAGCAGGGGTTGTAGTTGCCAAGAAGCTACCTTGCTATCCCCGAGAAATAGAAATCTTCAACCAGAATAATAAACAACCACTACCGTGTCCAGCTACACCTGGATTTGCACACAAGGTGCAGGGAGTAACGTGAGTACGCCAACTCAGTAAGTAACAACAATAAATAAAGACTGAGCAGTAGTGACGAGCAATAAAGCATATAACGTTCATATCATGAAATTGTAGTAAAATACTTCATGCTTTTAAAATCAGGATTTGAATCAAAATATCTCGTATAAACCCAGTTCCAGTAAAAATCATTTGGTAGGTTTCGGCATCGTTTGTGGAATTTGGAAGTTTAGAAGTTCTTAGGCTTGAATTCAGGGGTAGTTTGGTGTTTTGATATTGTTTTGAGTGAATCGAAAGCTCGACTAACTCCGTATGATGTTATGAGATACGTTGTACGTTTGGTCGAGGTCTCGAGGGCCTCGGGGTGGTTCCGAATGGTTAACGGGAGGTTTGGAATTTGGAAATACAGCTGAACTGCTGCTGGTGGTGTTTTTCCGCACTTGCGTAGGGGGAGCCGCAAGTGAGAGGGAGCTTGGGAAAGTCGCAGGTGCGGGCAAGGCTAAGGTGGACTGGAACTGCAGGTGCGAGAAGGCTGTCGCATCTATGAGACCCTGGGACGCAGATGCGGAATGGAGGAATTTGGCTGGCTTCGCAGAAGCGGAGGGAGATGCGTAGGTGCGAGATTTGGCCGCAGATGCGGAACCTGGGATCTTAAGTGAGTTTCGCACCTGCGATGGAAATTGCGCAGGTGCGGCATCGCAGAAGCGGAGAAAGGGACCACAAGTGCGGTTTCACTGGGCAGAATGTATAAATTGAGGACTTCGTGATTTTTGCTCATTTCCACCATTTTTAATTTGGACTTTGGAGCTTTTGGGGTGATATTTGAAGGGGATTCAAGGGTTTTCACAGAGGTAAGTTGATGGAGCTCTAATACTCCTAGATATGGTGATTTCCTGTTGATATCCCATCTAATAGTGGGGTTTTGAAGTGAAAATTGGGGGTTAGGGCTTGGGATTTTGGAGAGTGTAATTTGAGGATTTGAGGGACCAAATAATGTCGGATATTTATGAATTTTGTATGGTTAGACTCCTGAGTGAATGGGCTTTCGGGCGTTGTGACTTTTTTTGGATTTCGAGACGTGAGCCCGGGGGTCGGATTTGAGTCAATTTCGAGTTTTGAGTCTAATTTAGTAGTTTTCTTTTGGAATTGATTCCTTTAGCATATATTAATGGTATTGTACTGCTTGTGGCTAGATTCAGGATGCTCGGAGGCCGATTCGAGAGGCAAGGGCATTGCGGATTAGAGCTTTGCTCGGATTGAGGTAAGTAACGGTTGTAAATCTAGTCATGAGGGTATGAAACCCCGGATTTTTATGTCATGTGACTATTTGGAGGTGACGCACATGCTATGTGACGGGCGTGTGGGCGAGCACCATTGGGGATTTGTGACTTGGTCCATCCCGTAGCAATTGTAAAGTTGAATAACCTGTTGTAGCTATATGCTCTTTATGTGCTTTAGAAAGATTTACTGTAAATCATTCTAGATACCATGTCTATGCCTTATGCCAGTATTGTTTGGACCCTTAGAGGTTGTTTCTTGATGTCCTCTCACTGCTTTAGTTGATATCCCATACTCAGTCATGTTCATGCATTCTTACATCATAGCCCAGTCTCTGTTATTCTATTTGTTGCATCATGTTAATGTTGTTTGGGCTGATTTCTTTGGTTTCTGAGAGCCCAAGAGACTGGTGAGGTTTATGACTGAGTGAGGCCGAGGGCCTGTTTGTGAGGTATTGTACCTTAGCATGTGAGTTTTCCGTGCGGATTGTGATATGATATTATAGCACGTGAGTTGTCCGTGCAAATTATAGCGCTTGGGCTGTAGAAGCCCCTCCGGAGTTTGTACACACCCCAGTGAGTGCAAATACCTACGGAGTGCGAGTGCCGAGTGCTGAGTGATTGGGAGGCATGAGAGATTGGGAGGCATGAGTGATTGTGAGATTTGAGTGATTGGGAGGACTGCGTGATATTTTGCCCGAGGGGCGGTATATGATTTCATCTGGTGTGCTCATAGCTTCTTTGTGTCCTTGTTTGAGAATTGTTGAAAGATATTTTTATTGCTTTTACCTGAACTGGATTTAAACAAGCCGATTTAAACACTGGTTTTTAAATTATGTTGTACTTTAGAGAATTTTTGTGATATGAACTATACTTGCATCTAGCTCGTCACTACTTCTTAGCCTTTATTTACTCCTGTTACTTATTGAGTTGGTGTACTTATGTTACTCCCTGCACCTTGTGTGCAGATCCAGGCATTTCTGGACACGGTAGCAGTTGTTAATGTATTTAGTAGCGGATCATCGAAGATAGCAAGGTAGTTGCCTGGCGACCGCAGCCCTGTAGTTCTCCTTCTTTATCTTCCTCTTAGTTATATTGGTTTTTTTCCGGACTATGCTAGTCTTGATGTTATTAGGAAGTTTGTAGTAGTTCCTCATGACTTAGTGACACCCCGATGTCGGGCAATCTTTTCCGCATTTTATTTTTATTTTGGTTTGAAATCTTTAATGAAGATTCTAGTAAAGTAAAGGTTTTACTTATCTTTTAAATGAAATATCGATGTGTTTTGGAAATGTGTCAACTTGCCTAGTATCACGATAGGCGCCATCACGACGGGTTAGGTTTTGGGTCGTGACAATAAATAAATATTTAAAATTACATGCGAGTTTGAATTAACTTTGTTTGAACAAACTTACTAAACTCATGTTTTAAAAGGGTGACCCCCTTACACAATAACATGAGGGACAACATGTTTTCTTATTCTTGTTGCATCTTCTTGTCTAGAGTCGTCCAAAATCTCATAAGCTTGGATACCTTCAAAACTTGACTGAATAGGCAAGGAAGAAGTTGCAGCATCTTCAAGTGTAGAGCATTTTGGAATAGATGGCATTACATGAGCAACACCTATGGACTCATTAACAAAATCAGAAGTTAATTTATGAATCTGACAATCAATCTGAGTGTCAGTCATCTCAATTTCATGATCTGGAATCATCTTGGTTGATGATTTTTTGTAAACCTCTACAGCTGGAACATCTTCATTGCATGACTGTTTAGTCATCTTATCAGACGAAATATCTTCATTTGTTGTTTGTTTACAAAGCTCAACTGTTAATTTACGAGCCTCTGAATAACACATTTCTAACCATTTATCTTCATCTGGAATTCCAACATCAACAAAACCAGATGCTACATAAAATATGCATTACTATGTTAGAAAATATAAATAATATTTTTTTTGAATATACAACTTTACGTTTCAATACCAGAAGTCCCTTCCTTTATCGCTTCTAAATTAAAATCTTCTAATTTTCCATGTTCATTATTGACATAATGTTCTTTGATATCATGTGAATCCTCTGCAGAGCCAGAAATTGAAGAATTAAAAACAGTATATTTTATACTCATTGTCTAAATTATACTGATCCAATATATAAAACTGGACAACATTCCTTTGGACATCACACTGCCAGTATAATATATAGTATACTAGTATACCTTCTTTGTTTTCATTGACTGCATCCTGGCTCCTATCACCATTACCTTCTACATCTTTTTTCACATCTCTGTTGTGTTGATGCTACATCAAAATGTTTAAATAAAATGATATTAGCTTTAAAACTACCAAAAAATAGAAAACAATACAGATAATAAGTACTATTATAGCTCTAACGTGCTCTTCTTCATTGAATCAATTGTATTGAACACCTCAACAAATTTCTCAGCAAGATAAATTTTTAAAACCCCTAGTTCATCCTTGTATTCCTTCTTTAATAATAATACTTCTTTCTTCAATTCCACTTCGCCATCTTGCAAAATCTTAAACTGAACATACCACTCACCTTCTTTAGGTGGTAGGTCGACAAAGGCTTTACCTATACTTTGATGTTTGTCATGAATATTCTCCACAACCTTCTTCTCCAAATCATTTGTAGCTTTATTTTCATTTTTGATTTTTCAGGTGTAGGATCAACAAGGACATTCTCCATCATCTGCTTCTCGAAATCATTAGTACCCGTACTTTGCATTCTTGATGTTTCACGTCTACGATAGACAAGATCATTAGCAACTTTCCCCTGCTTCTTCAAATTATTACCATTTTCCCCTTCTTCTCCAAAACATTAGAAGCTTTTCGCTGCCTTTTCGTATTCATTTTATTCAGCATTTTGCACTGCTTTTGTGAAGTCTCAGGTAGATGATCAACAAAATCATCATCTGAACTAAGGTGTTTCTGATCATCATTATCCACCATTTCATTCTCAAGAGACATATTCCTTAAATTCAACTACATAAAACATACATTTTAGTAAATTTTATTAACAAAATTATATATAGCAAAAGTAACTGTTAATACATGACAAAACAAAAAGAAATTAATTTACCTTCTCAGAAGGTAGTTTGTCATTTAACTCCTCAAACTTTAGCTGCCATGTAACCTTACATCTAAGAATTCATAGAGATGTATTTTGACACCGAACAACGACAAAATTATGCAAATATCCACAACATTCATAGAACCATATCTGAATAGCATAAGGAAATCCCGAAATCCAATAATATTGTCGCTGCTTATCCAAATTACCTGACATTATTCTCATGGTTTCCTCATATACATCTATTCCCCATGGATAACTATTGTAATCACCCCCGTTAACCAAGTCCAAGTACTTCCTATCAGCTAGTTTTTTGTTCTTAGTTGAAAAGAGGAACGAATTTATAACAAATAGCACTGCCATCTTAATAGAATCTTCATTAGAGTCAAATGTTTTTGTAAGAAAACAACGCACAAGGTGTTTTTTAGAAACAGAAAGGTAATCCACAAAGTACTTTCCAATTGAACGATTATTCTTTTCCGTAGCTTCACTAGAAAGTTGTACATCACCAGTATATTTTAATCCACTCATACAAGCAAACTCAGCCAAACCAAAATGTAGCTTAAAACCAGTGACAAGAAATACCATTTCATTTCCATTCCCCNAACCAAGTCCAAGTACTTTCTATCAACCAGTTTTACATTCTTAGTAGAAAAGAGGAACGAGTTTATCACAAACAGCACTGCCATCTAACAACATCGTCGTCAAACTCAAATCTTTTTGTAAGAAAACAATCCAAAAAGTGTTTCTTAGAAACAGAAGGGTAATCCACATAGTACTTTTCAATTAAATGATTATTCTTTTATGTAGCTTCACTAGAAAGTTGTATATCACCGGTACATTTTAATCCACTCACACAAGCAAATTCAATCAAACCAAAACGTAGCTTAACCCCATTGACAAGAAACACCATTTCATTTCCATTCCCTTTTTCAACCTCCTTGGTTAACAAATAGTATATCAACTGTGTTTGCAGTTTTATACTAGGCAAATCCAACAAATAGCCAAAACAAGTTGACTTAAAAAGTTCAAGTTGTGTTGTTGATAATTATGTTTTCAAATTGCTAACAATATCAGAATTGAAGTCACTGCCAAGTTTAGGTCTATCACTTGCACTAACCTGCAATATAATACACACACATATATAAGTATATCACATGGGTATACATTATTCAAACTATCTATTAATAAATAAGGTGTAATATAATTTACTGTCATGATCCAAAATCTCACCCGTCGTGATGGATCCTATCTCGATACTAGGTATGCCGACAACATCAATAACCCACAATTACTTTTAAATACTGAAAACATAATAATTAAGTTAATGGGAAAACTCCCACCAATACTGAATATAAATTTTACTCCCAAAATCCGTTGTCTCTGAGTACATGAGCATATATACGTTACAAGTTTGGAAAACATAGTCTATAATAGTCTGAGATCAAATAAAGTAACAAGGAGATAGGGAAGGAGAGACAAGGTCTGCGAAACACAACAGCTACCTCAGAATCTCCGAAAAATCAACTGTGCGAAAGAATCAACGCCCGCGGTGTTCGGGATCACCTAGATCTGCACACGATATGCAGGGTGTAGTATGAGTACAACCAACTCAGTAAGTAACAATAATAAATAAAGAACTGAAAGTAGTGACGAGCTTCACAGCTAAGTCCAAATACAGTAATTTCCAATATGAAAAGGTAGGCATGCTTTCAAGTTCAACATTTAAAACTCCACAGTAATTTCATTTCATATTTGACTGAAACATAAATAATGTCTTTCTGAGTTTTTCCAAAACAATGATAATGACATCTGAAATGCAGCAATAATGGAATCAATGCATCCTGTCAAAGTAACAGTCACTCAATCCTCCCATTCACTCTTTCCTCACAGTCATTCATTCCTCACAATCACTCAACACTCACACTCAGTAGGTACCTGCACTCACTGGGGTGTGTACAGACTCCGGAGGGCTCTTTCAGCCCAAGCGCTATATCAAGCCAATCATGGCATAAATCACTAAAAACATGTTGCGACGTGCAACCCGATCCATAAATATCCTCAAATTAGGCCCTTGGCCTCACTCAGTCATCAACCTCTCCAGTTTCTCGGGCTCTCAAAAAACAAATTATCTACTTTTGGGCTGATTATCATGATTTCTGAGAGCCCGAGAGACTGAAGAGGTTGATGACTGAGTGAGGCCGAGGGCCTAATTGTGAGGATATTGATGGATCGGGCTGCACGCCACAACATGTTTTTAGTGATTTATGCCATGATTGGCTTGATATAACGCTTGGGCTGAAGGAGCCCCTCTGGAGTCTATACACACCCCCAATGAGCGCAGGTACCTACTGAGTGCCGAGTGCCGAGTGCCGAGTGATGAGTGACTATGAGGAAAGAGTGAGTGTGAGGTTGGAGTGAATGGGAGGACTGAGTGACTGTTACTCTGCGAGGATGCATTGATATCATTATTTGCTACATTTCGGCTGTCATATATCACATTTTCTTTGAAATTTTGGAAAAACATTGTTTTCTGTTTTGGTAAAACTTGATATGAAATTTCAGTGATATCTTAAATGTTGAACTTGAGAGTATGCCTACTCTTTTATATCAGAAAGTATTGTATTTGGACTTAGCTGAGAAGCTCGTCACTACTTTCAGTTCTTTATTTGTTATTGTTACTTTCAATTTTGGGTTGACTTTTTGATATCGAGGTCAAAATATGATTCTGAAAATTTTAATAGGTCTGTTATGTCATTTATGACTTGTGTGCAAAATTTGAGGTCAATCGGAAGTTTCAAAGTTCATTAGGCTTGAATTGGGGGATGATTCATGTTTTAGCGTTGTTTGATGTGATTTAAAGGTTTGACTAAGTTCGTATGATGTTTTAGGACTTGTTGGTGTATTTGGTTGAGGTCCCGAGGGACTTGGGGTGATTTTCGGACGGCTAATGGAGCATTATTTACCTTTGGGAGATAGCTGATAGCTACTAGTATTTTTCTTCTGGTTTCCTTATACGCGATTGCATAAGTTCATCCGCGATCGCGTAAGCTAATTTGGGGAAGATGTGACTTTGTTCTATGCGATCGCGTGAGATGGTTTGCTATCGCATAGGCTTGTTCGAGGCAGTGATGATTTTGTTCTTCGCGATCGTGTGAAGAGGGCCGCAATCACGCAACTCTCGAATTTTGTGATTCGCGAAAGCGTGGCTAATGTTGTGTTCGCGTAGAGGAAATGGAGAAAAATGGAGGTCATGCGTTTGTGCTTCGTGATCACGTAGATGAGTCCGCGATTACGTAGGCCTGTGAGGGTGAGCTTCACGATCGCGTGAAAAAGTTCGCGATCGCGTAGGGTCAAATCTAGGCAGTGGAAATTTGTGCTTCGTGATCGCATGTGTTTGTCCGCGATCGCGTAGAGCAAATGACTTGGTAGAGAGTTTAAGTTCTAAAAATGGCCCATTTTCCATTTTTGACGGATTGGAGCTCGAGAATAGATGATATTTGGGAGATTTTCAAGGTAAACAATGGGGTAAGTGTTCTTAACTCATTATTGGTCAAATTACCAGAATCCATGGTTGTTTTTAACATTTAATGGTTGAATTAAGTTAACCTTCTTGGTTTAATTTGGAGATTTGAGGGTCAAGTTGATGTTGGAATTAAGTAAAATTGGTATGGATAGAGTCGTGGTTGAATGGGATTTCGGATTTTGTAACCTTTGTCGGGTTCCGAGATGTGGCCCCCACGGGCGGTTTTTGAGCTAAATTTCGGATTTTGTTGAAAAATTAGTATTTTCAAAGAAAAGACATTGCAGAATAAAGAATTACACGTCTAGAGATAAGTAACAGTTTTAAATATGGTCCTGAGTGTATGAAACCCCGAAATATGTATTGTGTGATTGGTTTTGAGTTGACGCACATGCTAGGTTACGGGCGTGTGTGTGTGCACCGTAGAAATTGTGACTTGGTCAAATTTCATGGGACTGTGTAGTTGAATTATCTGTTGATATTTGTACATGCTCTACGTGTTAGGGAAAATGGAGCTGAGACTCATATTAAAAGATAATCATGCTTAGACATATACTGTTATTATTGGTACCCATTAGGGCCATTTATGTGGTTGAATTATATGTTCAAATTGTAATTTCACATTTATTCATGTTTATTCATTTCACATCATATCTCAGTCTCTATCGCAATTTATTAAAACATCATATTATCAAATTTTGGGCTGATTATCATGATTTCTGAGAGCTTGAGAGACTAGAGAGATTAATGACTGAGTGAGGCCGAGGGCCTAATTGTGAGGATATTTATGGATCGGGCTGCACGCCGTAACATATGTTTAGTGATTTATTCCATGATTGGCTTGATATAGCATTTGGGATGAAGGAGCCCCTCTGAATTCTGTACACACCCTCAGTGAGCGCAGGTACCTACTGAGTGCGAGTGCCGAGTGATGAGCGACTATGAGGAAAGAGTGACTGTGAGGTTGGAGTGAATGGGAGGACTGGGTGACTGGTTCTCTGAGATGATGCATTGATATCATTATTTGCTGCATTTCAGCTGTCATATAGCACTATTTTTTTGAAATTTCGGAAAAACATTATTTTCTGTTTTGGTCAAAGTTGATATGAAATTTCAGTGAAATCTTAAATGTTGAACTTGAGGGAATGCCTACTCTTTTATATCGGAAAGTACTGTATTTGGACTTAGCTGAGAAGCTCGTCACTACTTTCAGTTCTTTATTTATTATTGTTACTTTCGCAGATCTTGTCTCTCCTTCCCTATCCTTTTGTTTATTGTATTTGGTCTCAGATTATTATAGACCATGTTTTCTAGACTTGTAATGTATAGATGCTCATGTACTCAGTGACACCAGGTTTTGGGAGTGTTTGTATCGATATTTGTGAAACTTGTGGATTGCGTTTAAATATTATATTTTCAAACTTGTAAGAAATTGTGGTTTATTGAGGTTGTCGCCTTGCCTAGTATCGAGATAGGCGCCATCACGTCAGGTTAGGATTTTGGGTCGTGACACTGAACATCCAAGGCTAAAGGCCTCTCTGCTACCGGTAAGTATGCTAAGCTACCCAAACTCTCCGCCTTACGACTCAAGGAATCGGCCACCATATTGGTCTTTCCAGGATGATAGAGAATGGTGATGTCATAATCCTTAAGCAACTCTAACCACCTTCGCTGCTGCAAGTTAAGATCCTTCTATTTAAACAGATGTTGTAGACTCCGGTGATCGGTATAAACCTCACAATGGACACCGTAAAAGGAATGCCGCCAAATTTTCAAGGCGTGAACAATAGCTGCTAACTCAAGGTCATGGACCGGATAATTCTTCTCATGTACCTTTAACTGTCTGGACGCATAGGCAATCACCCTACCATCTTGCTCAAGCACTGCACCGAGACCAATACGGGACGCGTCATAATACATAGTATAAGACCCTAAACCTGTAGGCAACACCAATACTGGAGCTGTTGTCAAAGATGTCTTCAGCTTCTGAAAGCTCTCTTCACATTCATTCGACCACCTAAATGGAGCACATTTCTGAGTGAATTTGGCCATAGGCGATGCAATAGATGAGAAACCCTCCATGAAGTGACGATAATAACCGGCCAAGCCGAGAAAACTCCGAATCTCAGTAACTGAAGATGGCTTGGGCCAACTCTGAACTGCCTCTATTTTCTTCGGATCCGCCTTAATACTTTCATTGGACACTATGTGTCCCAAGAATGCCACCGATCTAAGCCAAAACTCACACTTAGAGAATTTGGCATAATGTTTATCCTCTCTTAGCCTCTGTAATATAATACCCAAGTGTTGTGCATGTTCCTCCTGGCTACGTGAGTATACCAGGATATTATCAATAAATACCACAACAAATGAGTCAAGATAGAACTCAAATACACTATTCATCAAGTGCATAAATGCTGCTGGGGCGTCGGTCAACCCAAAAGACATCACAAGAAATTCATAATGACCATAACGGGTCCTGAATGTCATCTTTAGAATATCCGAATCCCGAATTTTTAACTGGTGATACCCAGATCTCAAATCAATTTTGGAGAACACCCTAGCTCCCTGAAGTTGGTCAAATAAATCATCGATACGCGGCAAACGATATTTATTCTTGATTGTAACTTTGTCCAATTGTCTGTAATCAATGCACATCCACATAGTACTATCTTTCTTTTTAACAAACAAAACCGCTGCACCCCAAGGTGACACACTAGGCCTAATAAACCCCCTTTTTCAAGAAGTTTTGGAAGTTGCTCTTTCAATTCTTTCAATTCAGCTGGTGCCATACGATATAGAGGAATAGAAATGGGCTGTGTGCCCGACACCAAGTCAATACCGAAATCAATATCCCTGTCGGGTGGCATACCCGACAGGTCTGCAAGAAATACATCCGAAAAGTCTCGCACTACCTGTACTGAATCAATAGTAGGGGTATCTGCATCAACATTTCTCACAAAGGCCAAATATGACAAACACCCCTTCCACACCATACGTTGGGCCTTCAAATAAGAAATTACCTTACTAGGAACATAATATAGAGACCCTCTCCATTCGACCTTTGGCAACCTCGGCATTGCCAACGTCACGATATTTGCGTGACAGTCCATAATAGTATGACATGGGGACAACCAATCCATACCAAGGATTACATCAAAATCAACCATACTAAGCAATAAAATATCAACTATAGTCTCTAGTCCCCCAATAGTTACCACACATGACCGATACACACGGTCTACAGTAATAGAATTATCCACCGGCGTCGATACACGAACAGGTGATACTAAGGACTCACGGGCCATATCCATATAATGAGTAAAGTACGATTATACATACGAATAAGTAGAACCAGGGTCAAATAATATAAAGGCTTCCCTGTGGCACACTGAGACAATACTTGTGATCACTGCATCTGAGGCAACGACATCTGGCATGGTAGGAAAAGCATAGAATCGGGCCTGACAGCCACCTGATCGGCCTCCCCCTCTTGGGCGACCCCTAGCTGCCTGACCCCCACCCCGGGCTAGCTGGGTGGGTGGCGAAGTAACTGGTGCTGAAGTTATGGTCTGACTCCTCTGCTACACTGGACCTCCGGGGCGACGAGGAAACTGCCTCCACATATGCCCGAATTACCCACACTCAAAGCAATTCCCTGGTACTGGTGGTGGTAAGGACTGAATCGGGCCACGAGAACCAGAATATATGCTAGAAACACCCGGTGCAAATGAACCCTGAACTGAAGGAGCACGGAACGAACTTTGGACTGGAGGGCACTGAGAGATGACTGACCCTGATAAGAACTATAAAAACCATGGTTGGATAATGCACCACGGTGAACTTGATGACTTGTATGTGCGTGCCTATAAAGATGACCCCTGTCGCGGTAAAACTGACCCCCTAAAGGAATACCTCTATAATTACCTGGTCCACGAGGCCTATTGGCCTCCTTCTCTCCACGTTCCTGATTATGGACCATCTCTATCTGCCGAGCAATGTTAACTACCTTATCACGTAGATACTCTCTCCCAAGTCAAAATAACTGCAGCTGATATGTGATGCTATCAATAAACCTCCTAATCCTCTCCCTATCAGTGGGAACCAACCAAACTACATGACGGGCCAACTCAGAAAATTCATCTCATACTGTGTCACAAACATGCCATCCTGACATAACTACTCAAACTGTATGCGCAATTCCTCTCTGCGAGATTGCAGCACGAACATCTCCAAAAAGAGAACGGAGAATTACTACTATCTAAGTGGTACTGCACCAACTGGACTGCGCCTCTCATAAGCCTCCCACCATCTGAAGGAAGCCCCAGAAAACTGAAAAGTAGTGAACGAGACTCCACTGGTCTCCAGAATACCCGTTGTCCGCAGTATTCGCTGGCACTTAGCCAGAACTCCCTGAGCATCCTCTGACTCAACACCGCTAAATGATGGAGGTCGAAGCCTCCCAAACCTCTCAAGTCTCCTTTGCTCATCATCTGCCATAACGGGGACTACAGGGGCCTGAGTAGCTATAGCCGGCTAGGCTGGTAGTACCCCCGGTATCTGAAGTCCCTTCACTACCTACTCTGGAGCACTGGCAACATGGGTATGAGTACCTCCCCCGGCTTGAGAAGCTGCTAGTGCGGCCTGAGCCGAAACCACCTGAGCAAGGCGAGTGCAAACTGTCAATATCTGAGTCACAGCCTCCTGTAGCCCTGGAATCTTAATGGGCATAGTTGCCTGAGCGGGTCCCGCTGGATCAACTGCATTTGGAATCTGTTACTGAGCTAGAGCAACTGGTGGTGCTACAAGTGCTGCTCCAACTGAGGTACGAGCGACACCTCAAACTCTACATCAGCCCCGGCCTCTCGTGGCCCTAACTGGTGGCATTGGTGGTTGACCGTCTGATCCGGTAGTACGTGTCCTCACCATCTGTGAGAGAATAGAATAATAAAATTTTTATTTTTTCCTGAATCAACAAATTCGCACGATAGAATACAAGAAAGTGAAATTTTCCTAAGGGCTCGGCAGTCTCTTGAAGATAAGTACAGACGTCTCCGTACCGATCCGCAAGACTCTACTACACCTACTCATAACTCGTGAGACCTATGTAACCTAGGTTTTGATACCAATGTACAATGTGTTTTTTTAGAAACAGAAGGGTAATCTACAAAGTACTTTCAAATTGAACGATTATTATTTTGCGTAGATTCACTAGAAAACTATACATCACCGGTATAGTTTAATCAACTCACACAAGCAAACTCAGCCAAACCAAACGTAGCTTAACCCCATTGACAAGAAACACCATTTCATCCTCATTCCCTTTTTCAACCTCCTTGGTTAACAAATAGTATATCAACTGTTTTTGCAGTTTTATACTAGGAAAATCCAATAAATAGACAAAAATAAGTTGACTTAAAAAGTTCAAGTTGTGTTGTTGATAATTTTGTTTTCAAATTGCTAACAATCTCAAAATTGAAGTCATTGCCTGTTGATACCCAATTTTGCCCTCACATTTTTCAAAATACATATATAATTTCAAAATAGCATATTTGCATCAATATTTAGTTTACAAACCTATACAAGCTTTTTTTATAATTTTCCATAATTATTAGAGCTTTAAATTAATTTTCTGGCATTTAAATTATATAAATATTTAGTGATTATCCCTTTAAATTATTTTATGATGACTTAACTACTTAAAGTTATTATTCTTTACACCTATAATACTTCATTTTACGTAATTATATTAATATTTTAAGCTATTTGAGTAATTTTGCAGTAATAACCTATATCTATACAGAAATGCTCTTTATTTATATTATTTGTGTCAAAATAGCATTTTATATTTTTGTAATACAAAGTTGTTATTTTTAAGCATTTTAATGTATAAATAATATTTTTACTTATTTGTCAAGCATTTTTATAAATTATTTTTGTGTATTTAAATAATAGCCTAGCTATAAACTAATGTTTTGAACAAAATTAGCCCAATATCCTTAGCCCAATAGACCCCAAGACCAAACCAGGCGACCATTGTATAATGCCCGGTCGATACCCGTTTTTATGACCTGAACCGTTTGATTTTAAATCCCAGCCGTTGATCTCTCAATATCAAAGTCCTTCACCCACTCTCCTTCTTTAATTAACCAAACTCGCCCAAACCCTATCATTTTCTCTTAACCAGCTGCCCCTAAATCCTCTCATCTCTCCTTCTCCCTACTTTAGAAAGCCTAGCCGCCTCCCCAATCTTCTCCAAACCCGAGTAAATCATGGATTCCCTCTGTGATTTATTTGCCTCTTACGCGTTACCTCGTTGTTACTTGCAAGATTATGGTGTTACTTGGTACTTGCCTAAACATGGCAGGTACCAATTTTTCCGATTCTGCCCATTCACTTCAAATGTTTGAATCTGGACTATATCTCATCCATATGCATCACGACCATGCTATATTGGGTCCGATTAGCCAAGCTTTTCGGTCAATCTTCGATTTCTGTCAAATTAGGGTTCGTAATTTATACTTTTCCTTTTACCCGTACCATTACTGATAACATATGGTACTTTCTTTCCATATTTATGTTTGTTTAATTTTTTTCCTTGTTTGTTTGTTTGATTCTTACTACTATATAAACCCCTCCCCTTTCCCCATTGAGAGAGACATAGAATCACCCGGATTCACTAAAAATCGAAGCTATTACTCTATTTTTCTCTTATTTTCTTGTTCTATACTCTGATTCTTTGCCGGCTGAAAGCCAAGGACATAAACGACCACCTTCGATGCAAGTACTGCTCGGAGCCCATTCTCAAGTCTCTTGTGAACTCTGAAGCATCAGAGATCTGAGGTTCTTGCTATTACGCTCTTTATTTTTGCTACTGGTTAGTGCTTTTAACCCTTGCAATGTTAAATTTTTTTCTTTCCTTCTATATACCTATATGTGTTTGGATTACATAAGCATAATTTAATTGTGAGTCCCTAATATCACACTACTGTGATAATGCTCAATACTCTTTGTCATTTTGTGTTAATTGAACGCATGAGATAGTTTACTGCTTTGTCCTTAGTTTGTATTAGGCTAATCTATAATCTTCACTACGGTTTGCACTTTTATGTTGATCCTTTGTTTTTTTGGAATGAGTTCTGTACCTCTAGCATCTGAATATGTTCAGTTTTGAGTCTCAATGCAAGTCCATTTTGATATGAATCTGACTATTATGACCATGTGTTGTTAGTTACAAAATTTCTGCATATTTTGTTTTGGATACCACCCCAACTCTATGGAAGACACCCCCACTTGAATGAATCCTTTAGTTCTAAGTCCTTTGTCTGTTTGACTGCTCTTTGTGTATTAGTCCCAAGCATATGGAATACTGCTTCAAAGTTTGCTCTAAATATGTTTCCTTGCTGTCCTGATTTTAAGATAAATACTCCTTTTATTCTATCAACTGTGACCTTGCTTCTATGCTAATATGTTTCCCCATCATTCCTTTGACTCATTTGCTGCACTGTCCTTTCGGTAAACATCACAATGTGTTCCTCCTATCATGTCTACATACTAATTAACATGGCACTAGGATGTATACTTAACTTAATTTGGATCGTTAGGTCTCAACTAGTTTAACTCCATGAATCTGTACATAATAATATATGTATGCCTGTAAACCTGTTCTTCTCCTAATTCTTTTAATATGAGGTTGTCTATGTAGCATTTTGCTATGTGAGAAATCCCGTTGAACCTACTGGCCTGCTTGACTAGTTGCTCTGTATGCCCAACTTGGTGTATTACTTGATTTCTGTCCTTCTATCACTATCCACTGTCCTTACTTGCTACTCATGCTATTCTGAATTCTCATTCTTAGCCGACTGAAAACCAATGCTATCTAGGTTCTATTGTTGGCCTCCCTAGCGTGAGCACTGCTCGGGTTCCAATTGAGGCCCTTATGAACTCTGATACACTAGGGCTTTATCCTTGTCACTCACTCAACCTCCAAAACTATTCCAACTATTCTACTTCCCTGTCATGTACTGTGTATCTCTATTGGTTGTTCCAAGTGGTACAACATTTGGTGTTGTGGCTAAGTGAATTGGTTTGGACTCTTCTATGGAACCTTGAGTGGTGTATTGAACGTGGCTCTTTGTTAAAGGTCTGGGTACGCTGTGTAAGAGATATGGAAGGTCCAGCAATGCTGGGTATTTTTTTTTATTTGGGCCTATTGTGGGCCTGCTCACTGTTATGTAATATTGTTACTTTACTAATTATTGGGCCTGTAATAATCTTTGTATAAACATTGGGGTTGTTAGTAAAAGGGAATGGGGTAGATTTTAATATTTACCTACGATGGGTAGATAGCATGCCTATAGGACTTAATAATATGTTTGCTATATGTGTCTTTTACTCTCTACGCACACTATAGAAATCATGCCATTAGGAAAAGCACACACTCAAACTACTTGTCTACTAGCAAAGCATGAGCTCAAATGCCTCCATTATCCATGTTGCTACATGTTAATAGAAAACCTGCACATAGGAAATAAATATCGTTGAACTTTTCTTAAATTTGCATCGCTGCAGTATATCCACTAGAGATCATGCCTACAGGATTTTAATCATCTCATTTGTTATTGTATCGCACTGTTCACCTAGAAAACATACCTATATGTTTAAAGTATAACAATAAAATCTGTTCCAAGTGTTAATCGTTAAAGATCCTGCCTATAGAATACCACAATTCGCCTTAATAACTGTTAATGATGCCCCTCTCAACATTGTTTATTGTTCATTTAGACCACTATCAAAAGTGTGGGTAATTCTGGGTTTCTCCCGATAGATTTCACTGTCTTTACTACATAAATCACTTAGACGCAACATCTATAAGATTAATAACCGGAAATCTACAATTTCAACAATTAATATGCGCCAACTGTACAATCCTGTCTATGGGCAACGCTTGGTTTCTGAAACATTGCATGCCTTAACGCCTTACCATATTGAAATCTTGTCTATAGGGATTTAAGTTCTTAATTCTGAACTGCTTAACATACAATTTGTCTTGCGTGCATTTGTTGCTTAAGTGTGGAGGCAAACTTGAGCCTTGACTACCTATATGTGAAGTCCAATGTGTTTTGTATGTCGCGTAGTTTTGACATTTCTGAGCAGCCTAAGTGAGGTCTAGAACCATCCAAAGTAAAGGTACAATACCTCCTGGACCATAGGTATGGGACGGGTAGTGCACGCATAGGGTACGACCTATTATTGAATTAGAACACTTTTAGGTAACAACTTTAACATAGTAATCGGGTAGCAGAAGATGATAGTCTGTGCCCGCTGAATAATATGTTAACACCCCATCTTGAGGGAGTTACGAAGTATTATTTATGTTGCTATTATATGTTGTTATTAGATCTAAATAGTTGTATCCCTATATTCACACTAAGATCTGTATTAATCATGTTGTAATAAAGTTCTTTGACTTCTAAATTCCCTTTGTTTATTTGATCACCTAGCTTAATCATAATCCATATAATCTTAAGTTCGGTCGTGACCCACAGTTGTGGACCTCGAGGAGTTCCTAACACCTTCTCTTTGAGGTAACTCGAGCCCTTACCCGATCTTTGGTGGCGTTGTCTAGTCAAACAGAGTTATCTGCATAATAGGTGCCCTAACGCACCTTAAAAATCGTTAGGTGGCGATTCTTCTCCTTTATCACTCTATCTCCCATTCTAAAAGGAGTTGTCACGTGTCGAAGCCTGCTTTTCGTGAGAAAAACACGGCACAACAGCATGACGACTCTGCTAGGGACTTACACTTAGGCTCTTACCATAATGAACTTGGCTTATGTGGATTAGTTTTCTTTATTATAAAATGCACATTCCTTTTCCATCTTTATTTGTTATATTTTCTATTACATGCACACCCCTTTCCCGTTCACCTTTACTTATTTAAAACCGTTATAACATGCATATCCCTTCCATTCTCCACCTTTATTTGCTTAAATTTGTTATAACATGCACAACCCTTTCCCTATTCTCCCTTAGTTGCTCTAACTGCTATTTATTAGCTATATCATGTCTCTCCCACCCCTACTTCCTTGCTTACTTTATTATATTCCCTATATTCCACGAACTAACTTCTTCTTTTGTCTTTCTTTTTATGTCCTTTATATTTTATCTTAATATTGCATTTATTGCTTTCACATATTTATCATGCAAATACATGGTAATGTGCTATTATCTTTGGATAAAGCATGCTCCATATCATATTCCACTCGTGCCCAACTAATACCATAGCGGCACTTGATGAGTGTATGCGCTCTTCCAAAATTACCCTTTAAATTGGAAAGGCTTATTTGCGGTAAACTAGTTGATCAGCGGTGCAGTCAACAGTTCCGTGCCTTTTCCTCTCAAGTTGTCCACTTGAGAGTACCAGTCTAGACCCTTCTAGAAACCTTGCTCCAATATCAACTGTGCATGCATCATGTCAAACATATGGGTTAGAATGTTGTTTGCATGATAATCCACTAAAATAAGCCTTCTCCAAAGCCCGACGGGATTTCCATTATCCCAATGGACACCATCACGTTATGTGCATTACTTGGAGAAAACATGCTAGTATATTGATCATTAATGTGTAAATAGTCAGACCCAAAGGGCGAAAGGGCTAACTATATTTGTTTTGTAGAAAATGAAGCACGGAGTCCCCAGGTTCAGCATGGTTCAAACCATCCCACCTTTGCTGCTTGATTGGTGGAAGAACCTCTCAGCTAGTGACAAGAATCATGTGAAAAGGGTCCTCGGAAATTTATTTTCCTTATTGGACATTCGGCCAAATAACACATTGATGCAGGCCGCCACTATGTTTTGGGATGAGAAAAGAGTTGTCTTTCGCTTTGGTGATGTAGAAATGACCCCTCTCTTAGAGAAAATAGGAGGCTTCACTAGGCTTCCATGGGATAGTCCGGTTTTATTAGTACTAGAAAATTGCACTCCCGTGGTTGTTTGAATATTTGGAGCAAGGGTTAGTGGAACTTGAGGGGAAGATGAGGAAGTGGCTCTCAGATTGTCAGAATACGGAAGGCAATGAGGGAGGGTATTTAGCAAGGGCTTACCTATTATTAGACATGCGCGACCTGGGGAACTTGATTGATAGATCCAAGAAGGCCAAGCATGGAGAAAGTCCCTCTGGGGCCAAGTAGATTAGGAAATGATGTTCTTTACTACTTTTTATCTTAGTTTTAGATTTCGATTGTAATAAGGCAAATGCCACTAGTAATTCTCTAATTATTGTCGTTTTAGTATGGATCTGATTCAATTCGCATTAATGAAATGACAATTGTTGGCATCAATTTTCTCCAAGTCTACGTGTCTCTTAGGCCTACATCGGTTACAACGAGGCCCCCCAAATTAGGACGCGAATCTGTTACATGATTTTGCAAAGCATGTTCAATATTGCAAGCATTCTTTCAATATCCCTTACTAACTTGGTTACCTTTTTGTTTTTCTTTTCTTTTGTTTATTCCCATTCCCCAAAGGTTGGTCCTTGCATACTGGCATCATCCGCATATCACACTATATCCAGAGGTCCTCCACCTCCTCCTCTACCAAGTGATCCTAAAGGCAGAAGCAAAGTGAAAGGAATGATGGACGATATAAGTGGTATAAGAAAGGACAATACAGAGAACGTTGAAACTTCGGACGGTCGGGATACTCCAGCACAGAATGAATTAGTCCTACGTCTGGAACAAAAATATTGGAGCTACAAGGGGAACTTGAGCAGGTACGGAACTTGGCAAACCTTTCCCTTACCCTAAATGCCCCCGACATTAACCAACAAAACACAAACGCCTAAAACCCGGCACCTTCCCAAAACACACAAAATCAAAATCCACAAAATCCTCCCGCACTACATCAATACGCCACACCTCCTCAAAACCACAACCCTCCACCGATACCTACTCCTCAACAACACCATCACCACCTAACTCAGTACTCACAAACAACCACATACCACACCCCTCAGAATGCACCACAACCTACTCCTGACCCGCAAAACTCAACCAATGACCACCATTATGCCTAGATTCCCGGAGTCCACCAAAGCAATCCTATATATGTAGAAACTTTACCCCACACACCACAACAGACCCTATACAAACCCGAATCCATCGAGAAGGACATGCTCATCAAGAACATGGCGGAAGAACTCAAGAAACTTACTGGTAGAGTTCAAAGTGTCGAGGGGGGAAAATGTATTGAGGGTTTGAATTATGAAGATTTGTGTATTCAACTAGATGTAGAACTTCTAGAAGGTTACAAACCTCCTAAGTTCGAAATATTCAACGGGACTGGTGATCCGAAGGTGCACTTCAGAATGTATTGTGACAAGCTTGTAGGAGTTGGCAATGATGAAAGAATGTGCATGAGGCTATTCATGAGAAGCCTCACCGGAGATGCCCAGTCTTGGTACATCAGTCAGAACCCAAAGAAATGGGTTAATTAGGTGAGCATGGCATCAGATTTCACGGACCGGTTCAGGTTTAACACAGAAAATGCACCAAATGTTTTCTACATTCAGAATCTCAAGAAGAAGCCAACGGAAAGTTTCCGCGAGTATGCTACTCGATGGAGGTTTGAAGCTACAAAAGTAAGGACAACACTGGAAGAAGAATAGATGAATAAGTTCTCCGTCAGAGCTCAGGATCTGCAATACTATGAAAGACTGATGGTTATTGAAACCCATAAATTTTCTAACATCATCAAATTGGGAGAAAGAATAGAAGAAGGGATCAAAAGCAGAATGGTGACAAATTTTGAAGCACTCCAAGCCACAAATAAAGCCTTACAGTCAGGAGGTATCTCCAAGAAGAAAGAAGTAGGTGCGGTGATGGTAGCCCAAGGTCCAAAG
>AWOL01S0022986.1:0-25741 GCA_000715115.1 Nicotiana otophora | reverse complement strand
ATCATCAAATTGGGAGAAAGAACAGAAGAAGGGATCAAAGGCAGAATGGTGACAAATTTTGAAGCACTCCAAGCCACAAATAAAGCCTTACAGTCAGGAGGTATCTCCAAGAAGAAAGAAGTAGGTGCGGTGATGGTAGCCCAAGGTCCAAAGTCTCATCTTACATACCAAACACCCCCACTCACATATCAACCTTCACCTCCCAGATACCAACAACCGGTCACCACTTACCATACTTATAACACCCAACCAGCATACTACCACTCACCACCAGCCTGCCAAAACTACCAAAAACCTAGACCAAATTTTGACCACAGACCACCCAGACAATACACCCCAATTGTTGAACCCATAGACCAACTGTACGAGAGACTGAAGTCTACCGGTTATGTCACTCCCATTCCTGCTGTTGCTATGGAAAACTCCTCCTAGTGGATTAATCCAAATAAGACATGTGACTATCACTAAGGCATGAAGGGTCATACTATTGATGAGTGTCGTACTTTGAAGGATAAGATTCAGACATTAATTGACACCAAATTCATACAGGCAAATGAGGCTGCACCTAATGTCTTTAACAATCCTCTCCCGGATCACAGGGGTGAATGGGTAAACGTGATTGAGACCGATGAAGAATGGGACTTAGAGGGGTCAATTAGAATCATTCGAGAAGGGACGCCTTTCACCGTGAAGGTGGAACCCACGCTGTCTTTTAAGTCTAATATTATACCTTGGGATTATGTTGCTGAAGCAAGAAGGAAAGGAAAGGAAACAATAGAAAAAACAGGTGCAGCACAAGGCATGACCAGAACTGTTAGGGTTTACACACCTGAGCATTTGGGAGGAACAAGCAAAGAAGCCGCCTCTAAACCGCATGTCATTGAGACTGGCCCAGAGGATCTTTGGAGAAAGGTGCAGGCGAGAGAGTATTCTGTGATTGATCATCTGAACAAAACCCCTGCTCAAATATCCATTTTATCACTGCTGCAAAACTCTGAGGTTCATAGGAATGCCTTGATGAAGGTGTTGAATGAAGCTTATATATCCAATAACATCACCAGTGGAAAGATGACCAATATGGCAGCGCAAGTGTTGGAAAGCCACAAGATCACTTTTCATGAAGACGAGCTGCCACCGGAAGGACTAAGTCACAACAGGGCACTACATATCATAGTGCAGTTTGAGGACAAATTCATTGCCAGGGTCCTGATAGATGGGGGTTCGAGTCTCAACATATGTCCACTAACTACTTTGAAAAGGTTGGGTAAAGGTCTACAAGAGATACGATCATGGAGTATGAATGTGAAAGCATTTGATGGGTCTCAAAGGGCCACAATTGGGGAGACCAACCTCAGCCTACAGATGGGCCTGACTTGGTTTGATGTTGGGTTTCAAGTATTGGATATATCTGCTACGTATAATCTGTTGTTGGGGCGACCATGGATATATACCTCTAGGGCTGTGGCTTCTACACTATATCAGGCCGTGAAGTTTGAGTGGAACCATCAGGAAGTGATCATCCATGGGGACGAAAGTAATCCCATTTACACCCATCAAACTGTTTCGGTCGTCGAGAATAGAAGAAAGTTGGGTGTAGAAACATACCATCGCGTCGAGCGTGTCAACGCAATTGTAAAAGACAAATGGTAGAGCAGTAAGATAAAAGGCATATTGGCATGGACAGGGTATGAGCCTGGCAAGGGTCTCGGTAAGAATCTACATGGCATCACAAAACCGATACAGCTAAAGCGTCACGACACAACCTTTGGGCTTGGGTATGAATACACCTGGCAGGAGTATCAGAATTGGTCGCCACCATGGCGTGTTCCTTATTACCCTCTAGAGCAGCCAGTACCACATTTGAGCTAGTCGCTTCATCAAGCTGATATGATGTGGGGGTCTGAAGAAGATGAAGCTCTAGCAGGTATAAAGAAGCTATTTCTGGATGACAACGGCATGTACTGCAGTGTGATAGTTGAGGAGGAGGAGGAGGGAGACCTTATTATTTAGACAATGGAGAAGAGAGTTGTTCTCAAGAATTGGACTGCCACACCATCAAGGGCCCGTCGAGTTTTTGGGTAGCCTGGCAATTAGCATAAATTATTTTAAAAGCAACTTTATAAGAATCTAAGACATTTTCAATATTTTGTTCGGAACGTATTTTGCTTTGAAATAATTGCTCGAGTCATCGAGTCGTACTTGTTTGACATTTTCAAGATTTATTTAATGCATTGTTATTTTTAGTATTTATTATTATTATTTACATTTGTTTCTCTAAAATATTATTATTACCTATCCCGATGAACCTACGACTGTGACATGTAATGAGACAACGCAATATAAAGATAGTGATTCAGAGAATCTGGAAGAGGATATAATACCCGAGGAAATTGTTAGAGAAGTGAAATTTTTTAAAAACAAGCCTAAGTCCAATTTGGATGAGACTGAAACCGTTAATTTGGGAGACTCTGAAACACTCAAGGAAACTCGTGTATGCATTCACCTATCACCATCAGAGAAGGAAGAATACATCCGGTTCTTGAAGGAGTATGAGGATATTTTTTCATGGTCCTATGATGATATGAACGGGTTGAGCATGTCCATAGTGGCTCAAAAACTACCTACCAACCCTATGTGTCGGCCTGTAAAGTAGAAGCTCAGAAAGTTCAAACCAGATATGAGTCTAAAAATAAAGGAAGAAGTCACCAATCAGATCAAAGCCAAGGTTCTTAGAGTGGTTGAATATCCGACCTGGTTGGCTAACATTGTGCTGGTTCCAAATAAAGATGGGAAGGTCAGAGTGTGTGTCGGCTATTCGGATTTAAACAGAGTGAGTCCCAACGATGATTTCCCTTTGCCCAATATACACATACTGATTGACACCTGTGCTAAGTATGAACTTTAATCCTTTGTGGATTGCTTCGCGGGATATCATCAGATCTGAATGGATGAAGAGGATGCCGAAAAGACAGCCTTTATTACACCATGGGGAGTATATTGTTACAAAGTGATGCCGTTTGTCCTAAAGAATGCTGGAGCCATTTATATGAGGGCCATGACAACCATTTTCCACGATATGATACACAAGGAAATAAAGGTGTACGTGGATGACGTCATCATCAAATCCAAGAGAAGCACAGATCATATAGCGGATTTGAGGAAATGCTTTGATCGACTTCGAAGGTATAACCTGAAACTGAATCCCGCAAAATGTGCCTTCGGAGTCCCTGTTGGAACGTTGTTAGGGTTCATCATCAGCCGCCGAGGAATTGAACTAGACCCGTCAAAGGTCAAGTTTATCCAAGATTTTCCACCCCCGAAGAACAAGAAAGATGTGATGAGTTTCTTAGGGTGTCTCAATTACATCAGCCGTTTCATAGCACAATCAACTGTGATCTATGAACCGATTTTTAAAATATTGAAGAAAGACGCTGCAACAAGTTGGACTGAAGAGTGCCAGAAAACCTTTGACACGATCAAGGAATATTTATCCAAACCACCTGTTCTGGTCCCACCGGAACTTGGGAGACCTCTGCTACTCTATATATCTGTACTAGATGGGGCTTTTGGCTGTGTCTTGGGACAACACGATGAGGCGGGAAGAAAGGCACATGCTATATACTATCTGAGCAAGAATTTCACACCCTTCTAAGCACTGTATTCTTTGTTGGAACATACCTGCTGCGCTTTGACATGGATAGCTCAGAAGTTGAGGCACTACTTCTGTGCCTACACCACATATCTCATATCAAGGATGGATCCATTAAAATACATCTTCTAGAAACCCATGCCCACGGGGAAGTTAGCAAAATGGCAGATATTACTAAGTGAGTTCGATATCATCTATGTAACTCAGAAGGCTATCAAAGGGCATGTGTTGGTGGATCATTTGGCAGAAAATTCTATAGACGGAGAGTACGAACCACTGAAAACGTATTTTTCCAACGAAGAGGTATCATTCATAGGAGAAGATATCACCGAAACCTATGGTGGTTGGAGAATGTCCTTCGATGGAGCTGCAAATTTCAAAGGAGTGGGTATTGGAGCAGTTTTAGTATCAGAAACAGGTTAACACTATCAAGTATCCGCAAAACTCAGGTTTCATATACTAACAATATGGCAGAATATGAGGCTTGCATCTTGGGACTCAAGTTGGTGATTGACATGAACGTTCAGGAATTGCTAGTAATTGGTGACTCAGACCTTTTGGTACATCATGTTCTAGGAGAATGGGCTACAAAGAATACCAAAATACTACCGTATTTGTACTATGTACAAGAATTGATGGACAGATTCGCAAAGATAGAGTTCTAACATGTTCCGAGAATCCATAATGAGTTCGTAGATGCATTGGCCACTCTATCTTCCATGATACAACACCAGACAAGAATTTCATCAACCCTATCCCCGTAGGGATTCATAACCAGCCAGCTTATTGTGCTCACATTGAAGAAGAAATTGATGGAAATCCATGGTTCCATGACATCAAAGAATATTTGGCAAAAGGAGAATACCCAGAGCATGCAAATCATACTCAGAAATGCACACTCCGAAGATTATCTAACCACTTTTTCCAAAGCGTAGGGATTATGTACATAAGGACTCCAGATCTGGGGTTATTACGGTGTGTCGACACCAAGGAAGCATCCAAATTGCTCGAAGAAATACATGCCGGAACTTGCGGACCACACATGAATGGCTTTATCTTAGCTAAGAAGATATTAAGAGCAGGGTATTTTTGGATGACTATGGAAACAGACTGCATCAGGTATATCCAAAAGTGTCATCAATGCCAAGTACATGCTGATATAATACGAGTGCCACCCAATGAACTCAATGCAACAAGTGCACCTTGGCCTTTCTCCGCTTGGGTGATGGATGTCATCAGTCCAATTGAACTCGCCGCTTCAAATGGGCACAGTTTCATTCTAGTGGCCATAGACTATTTCACAAAATGGGTTGAAGCCGTATCTTACAAGGCTGTAACTAAGAAGGTCGTAACAGATTTTGTTAGGGATCGTATTGTCTGTCGATTTAGGGTACCGGAATCAATCATCACCGATAATGGCTCCAACCTTAACATTGATTTGATGAGAGCCATGTGTGAAACCTTCAAGATCAAGCATAAGAATTCCATAACATACAGGCCACAAATGAATGGATATATGGAAGCCGCCAATAAGAACACCAAGAAGATATTAAGGAGAAAGGTAGATAATCACAAACAATGGCATGAGAAGTTACCATTTCCCCTACTTGGATATCGTACCACGGTTCGCACATCAACTGGGGCAACTCCATATTTTCTGGTTTATGGTACTGAAGCCGCCATTCTAGCCGAAGTAGAAATTCCTTATTTGAGAATCATACAAGAGGTTGAACTCTGTGATGCAGAATGGATACGAAGTCGTTATGAACATCTGGCTCTCATTGAAAGAAAAATAATGAACGCAGTATGTCCCAGTCAACTTTACCAGAACAGAATGTCTAGAGCTTTCAATAAAAGAGTCAGGCCCAAACAATTCACACCCGGGTAGTTAGTGCTAAAGCGGATCTTCCCGCATCAAGATGAAGCCAAAGGGCAATTTTCACCCAATTGGCAAGGGCCCTACATGGTTCACAGAGTACTAATAGGAGGAGCACTCATACTTGCAGAGATGGACAAAGAGATTTGGCCAAAACCTATCAACTCAGACACAGTCAAGAGATATTATGTTTAGGATTGTTTAACTTTCCTTACATTTGATTGGCCAGAACATGTCACTTGCACACGTGGCGCGATTTCATTAGCCTTTTAATGTAACTTGGCATGCCTTGTCATGTTGACATGTGGCATGGTCCTATTGGCTCTTCCATTGGATGTGGCGTGCCATGTCATTTGACACATGGCATTGGGCCTCTAGGAAGATGTCATCTTGGGTCTAATGAAGTGGGCTCATCGCTTGTAGCCCAATTAAATTGGACTTATATATATAATCCAATTATATTAGCCCAAAATATTTATTTGGACTAATAGATTTAAAAAATTGGTCCAATTTATTTTACTGAATTTAGATCCAATAAATTCTATATGCCTACAAATGCCCCCTACTTCAAGACTTGTTGAGATATAGGCTTGTCGTAACCGAAAACGCTTGACCTGATTCCCATTTAAGTGGGGATACGTAGGAAGCCATGTGGGTTCGGTCACATCTTAATAAAATCTTCATATTTCCACGGTCAGAAACTGGGGCAAAATTTTGAGGAGGACCCTCAAAATTCTGAAGCAAGCCCAGCCAATTTCGTCATACGCAAAACAATCAAAGGACCCTCAAAATTCTAAAGCAAGGAGGTCGAAGTGTCTCAAAACTTTGTCACAGTCATTGGTTCATCTAACTTACTTGATATCACATACTACTATATTTAAAAACAACTATATTTATCAAATGCATGCATATTTTTCGAAAACTCTATTTCTATGGCAGCTAGATGCTACCCAGGGTAGCTCCAACAGGATCTAAAGACAGGAGCACAGGCAAGGCAGAAGACAAAACGCGAACCAACCTTCCCCCACAGAACTCACAATTTTTCTTTGAATGCAGGTACAATAAGATAACGATACTCTCAGATACATCAAGACACTGCCTTCAGATTATCTAGCACAAATATCTTCAGGTAAGAAATACCTTTCTACTTGCCTCCTATTCTTTGCATGAGGATAAGCATTGCCTCCTTAACTGCATAAGGCTAAGAAACTGGCTTTCTTTGCATGAGACTAAGCGTTGTCTCTATTTTGCATGAGGCTAAGTATTGCCTCCTTAACTACATAAGGCTAAGCACTGCCTTTCCTTGCATCGAGACTAAGCAGTGTCACCTCTTCTTGCATGAGGCTAAGCATTGCCTCCCTAAATTGCATAAGGCTAAGCACTGCCTTTCCTTGCATCGAGACTAAGCACTGTCTTTTCTTCTTGCATGAGGCTAAGCATTTCCTACGTAAATTGCATAAGGCTAAGCACTGCCTTTCCTTACATCGAGACTAAGCATTGTCTCCTATTTTGCATGTGCCTAATCCCTGCCTCCCTAATTGCATAAAGGCTAAGCACTACCTTTCCTTACATCGAGGCTAAGCATTGTCTCATATTTTGGATGAGGCTAAGCCCTGCCTCCCTAATTGCATAAAGGCTAACCACTGCCTTTCCTTACATCGAGACTAAGAATTGTCTCTTATTTTGCATGAGGCTAAGTATTGCCTCTTTAACTACATAAGACTAAGCACTGCCTTTCTTTGCATCGAGACTAAGCATTATCTCCTATTTTGCATGAGGCTAAGCATTGCCTCCTTAACTGCATAAGGCTAAGCATTGCCTTTATTTGCATCGAGACTAAGGATTGTCTCCTCTTCTTGCATAAGGCTAAGAATTGCCTCCCTAATTGAATAAGGCTAAGCACTGCCTTTCCTTGCGCCAAAACTAAGCATTGTCTCATTTTCTTGAATGAGGCTAGGCACTACCTCCTCAACTGCCTAAGTCTAAGCATTTCCTTATCCTCACATAAGACTAAATCCTATCTCCATTACGCTATTTAAGACCCAGCACTATCCTATATTCGCCTGGGGCTAAGTACTCCCCTAATCTTACACAAGACTAAGCTTTATCTTATTTCGCATATGACCAAGCATCTCATTTGTCATGACCCAATTTCCCCCTCCGTGTGATGTCGTGACGACACCTATCTCTACAACTAGGTAAGCCTAACATTTTTGCGAAATAATGAAATAAAAATATAAATTTAACCAACTATTAAAAAATACACAACAAATACCAAAACCCAGAACATCGTGAATTACAAACTATAGAAGGAAAAATCTAGTGTCTCTATACATCAGAATCTAACAAGGAAAATACAGAAGATAATGGACATGAGAAAGAGTAGAGGTGGACTCCGAGGTCTGCGGATGTGGCAGATATACCTTGAGTCTCCAAAGATGTCCCGGCTCATTGATAGTGCGGCTGATAAGGTGCACCTGGATCTGCACACGAAAAACATATGCAGAGAGTAGCATGAGTATACCACAATCAATACCCAGTAAGTGCCAAGCCTAACCTCGGTCGAGTAGTGACGAGGCCAGGTCAGGGCCCTACTGGTATATATATAATAAAACAAGATATAATGAAATACCGTAGTAAAAATAAAGACTGAAATTTTATAAGAATGAAATCATAGAAGACAATAGCTCAGTACACAGAGATAACAATAGGGGATCTCCCGAGATACCGTCTCGTAGTCCCAAACGTAAATGTGCAGTATAGGGGGATCTCTCGGAATACTGTTTCGTAGTCCCAAAGTAAATATACAGTACAGGGGGATCTCCCGGAATACCGTTCCGTAGTCCCAAAATAAATATGCAGTATAGGGGGATCTCCCGGAATACCGTTCTGTAGTCCCAAAGTAAATATGAAGTACATGGGGATCTCCCGGAACACCGTTCCGTAGTCCCAAAGTAAATGTGCAGCGCAAACGATAGAAATACAACTACATCACGAAATTATTACAATTTCAACTAAGTACGAGTCAGGGAAGAAGCAGGAAATTCACTAAGCATGCTGCACAGAATTCACACAAACAATTAATACACGTAGACATGTTGTATTAGACTAAACATGATAGTTACACATTTTGGAATAACTCAATTAAGAATGAAAATAGATTAGTACTCATAAAAATAGTATAACTCAAAATAGAAAGGAAAACATGTTGTTGCTCAGTAAGAAAATCAGGTTTTACCACAACAAGCCCGTATACGTACTCGTCACCTCACGTTCACGACGCTCACATATCACAATAGTTCCAAATCTTAAGGGGATTTCCCCCACACAAAGTTAGGCAAGCTACTTACCTTGAACCAAGGTCAATAAATCGGTCACAATGCCTTTCCCACTAATATCCGGCTCCGAATGGCCCAAATCTAGCCAAAAGTAATTACATATCATAAACACAACCATAATAGACTCATCTAATTAATGAAATCAACACTTTAACAAAAATTCCGAAATTAACTAAAAACTCACTCGTGGGGCCCGTATCTCAGAATCACCCATTCACTCACGAGTTCACTCGTACCAAAATTACTCAAATCCGATACCAAATTCTCGATCAAAAGCCCAAAATTCAGCCTAAAAACTTTTCACAAAGTTTCTCAAATTTTTCACACCAATAGATTAGTGAAATACATCCACAAAGGAGTTAGGAATCATTACCCACAAACTTCCTCCGAAAAGCTCTCCAAATTTCGACTTCTACCGAGCGCTCAATCAAATTGTTTGTGTTATGAACTCAACCCTTGTTTTTGCCTTAATGCCCGAAGCCTTAATGCTCGAAGCGCCTTAATTTCGCCTTAATGCCCGAAGCTCCCCCTGCCTCATTCCTCTATGCAAATGCGAGGGCCATATCGCGAACGTATAGGCTTAAGGTCCCGCACCTTCGCGAATGCAGGAATAGTATCGCGAACACGAAGAACAACTTAGCTTCCTTTCCTAGATGCTCTATGCGATCACGAGTCACCTCTCGCGAACGGGATGAAGGATCTTTCTACAATAAAACACTAAAAATCTGCCACTTCTCTAAGTCAAAAAATGACCCGTTGAGCATCTGAAACACACCCGAGGCCCCCAGGACCTCATACAAACATACCAACAAGTCCTAAAATACCATACAAACTTAGTTGAATACTCAAACCACATCAAACAATGCTAAGATCCGAAATCGTCCTCCGATTCAAACTTAAAGAACTTGAAACTTCCAAATTCGACAACCGATGCTGAAACCAACCAAACCACGTCCTATTGACCCCAAATTTTCACACAAGTCATATTCAACACTACAGACCTACTCCAACTTCTGGAATCGAATTCCGACCCCGATATCAAAATTTCCACTACCGATCCAAAACTTTAAAATTTCGACTTTCGTCATTTCAAGCCTAAATGAGTTACGAACCTCCAAAACACAATCCGGACACGCCCCTAAACCCAAAATCACCTAACGGAGCTAACAAAACCGATTGAATTCCATTCCGGAGTCGTCTTCATACAGTTCTGACTATGGTCCGAATCCTAAGGCTTAAACATCCATTTAGGGGCTAAGTGTCCCAAAACACTCCGAAACCAAAAACAAAACCCCTCAGCAAGTCACCTAAGCAGAAAGGTATAGGGGAAACAGTAAATAGAGGATCGGGGCTATTACTTTCAAAATGATTGGTCGGGTCGTTACAATATTTTTGCATTTCATGGGGTGAAACACCACCATTTTGTCCAAAGGCATCATAGTCCGAAGGCATCATCCTCATAGCCGAAAGACACCATTCCATGGTCTGAGGATCTCTCAAAAGTGCACATCATTATTCAAAGGCGTCATGGTTCAGAGGCACCATTATCATAGCCCGAGAATATCATTTCATGGCCTGCGAATCCCTTGTCGCATGATTCATGACCCAGGACGTCATGGTCTAAGGACATCATCCTCACCGTCCAAAGACAACTTTCATGGTCCAAAGGGAATTTGCATCATGTTTAGATTCTCGCCATAATCTATATATTTGCATGCATTGTGTTTTATGTTTTGCAGGTAATCCAGGAGTAACCATTCTCCTAACGGGAGAAATCCTCGCTCCGGTTTCCATTTACAACATTCACATCCTGCAATTATTTCAAACGTAACCAATCACCATTAGTTACCCACGTTTACTCGATAACCGTTCAGATATTCATTTTAATATACATCCATAACGTTTCAGACTCACATTCACGATTTTGTATAAACTCATCTAATACTTTCCTACAATAAAAGAGCCCCTTTCAAAACATACGACCATTCCTATAACAACTCCATCGGTCTCGTTCACCGTTGGATCCAGAACTACACATGACCTGATTCTCGTAACACCAGGGATATGTAAGCAACTCAGGAACCAGGGTTCGGTCCCTTTTTTGTTTTAAAATCACATCATCCCTCACTCAATTCGGCCAAAACCGGTCATCATTTTCTTTACCCGACAACTCTTTCATCATTCCCGGGTAAAGAGGGGCAGCTATTGATACCCAAATTTCCCCTCATATTTTTCAAAATACATATATACTTTCAAAATAGCATATTTGCATCAATATTTAGTTTACAAACCTATTGAAGCATTTTCTATAATTTACCATAATTTTTAAAGCTTTAATTTAATCTTCTGGCATTTAAATTATATAAATATTTAGTGATTATCCCTTTACATTATTTTATGATGACTTAACTACTTAAATTTATTAATTTTGCACCTATAATACTTCATTTTATGTAATTACATTAATATTTTTAAGATATTTGCACAAATTTGCAGTAATAGCCTATATCTGTAAAGAAATGTTCTTTATTTATATTATTTGTGTCAAAATAGTATTTTATATTTTTATAATACAAAGTTATTATTTTTAAGCATTCTAGTGTATAAATAATATTTTTACTTATTTGACAAGCATGTTTATAAATTATGTTTATGTAATTAAATAATAGCCTAGATTTAAACTAATATTTTGAACCAAATTGGCCCAATATCCTTAGCCCAATAGATCCCAAGCCCAACCAGGCGACCCTTGTATAATGCCCGGTCGGTACGTATTTTTATGACTCGACCCGTACGATTTCGAATCCCAGTTGTTGATCTCTCAAGATCAACGACCTTCGTCCACTCTCCTTTAATTAACCAAACCCGCCCAAACCCTATCATTTTATCTTACCCCGCCGCCCCTAAATCCTCTCATTTCTCCTTCTCCCTCCTTCAGAAACCCTACCCGCCTCCCCAATCTTCTCCAAACCCGAGTAAATCATGGATTCCCTCTGTGATTTATTTGCCTCTTATGCATTACCTCGTTGTTACTTGCAAGATTATGGTGTTACTTGGTACTTGCCTAAACATGGCAAGTACCATCTCTCTGATTCTGCCCATTTAGTTCAAATGTTTGAATTTGGATGATATCTCGTCCATATGCACTATGGCCAAGCTATATTGGGTCCGATTAGCCAATATTTTCGGTCAATCTTCGATTTCTGTCAAATTAGGGTTCAGAATTTTATACTTTTCCTTTTACCCATTCTATTACTGATAGCATATGGTACTTTCTTTCTATATTTATGTTTGGTTGATTGTTTTTCTTGTTTGTTTGCTTGATTCTGACTACTATATAAATCCCTCCCCTTTCCCCTTTGAGAAATACTTGGAATCACCCCGATTGACTAACAATCGAAGCTATGATTCTATTGTTATCTTATTCTCTTGTTCTATACTCTGATTCTTGGTCGGTTGAAAGCCAAGGCCATTAAACGACCTCCTTCGGTGCAAGCACTGCTCGGAGCCCATTCTCGAGGCTCTTGTGAACTCTGAAGCATCAAAGATCTGGGGTTCTTGCTATTACGCTCTTTATTACTATTTTGATTTTGCTACTGGTTAGTGCTTTTAACCCTTGCTATGTTAAATTTCTTTCTTTCCTTCTGCCTACCTATATGTGTTTGAATTACATAAGCATGATTTAATTGTGAGTCTCTAATATCGCACTATTGTGATAATGCTCAATACTCTTTGTCATTTGTCTTAGTTGAACGCATAAGATAATTAACTGCTTTGTCCTTAGTTTGTATTAGGCTAATATGTAATCTTCACTACGGTTTTCACTTCTATGTTGATCCTTTTTTTTTTTGGAATGAGTTCTGTACCTCTAGCATCTGAATATGTTCAGTTTTGAGTCTCAATGCAAGTCCATTTTGATATGAATCTGACTACTATGACCATGTGTTATTAGTTACAAAATTTCTGCATATTTTGTTCTGGATACCACCCCAACTCTATGGAAGCCACCCCCACTTGAATGAATCCTTTAGTGCTAAGTCCTGTGTCTATTTGACTGCTCTTTGTGTATTAGTCCCAACTATATGGAATACTTCTTCAAAGTTTGCTCTAAATATGTTTCCTCACTATCCTGATTTTAAGACAAATACTCCATTTTCTTAATCAAATGTGACCTTGCTTCTATGCTAATATGTTTCCCCAGTATGCCTTTGGCTCATTTGCTACCCTGTCCTTTCAGTAAACATCACAATGTGTGCCCCCAATCATGTCTACATACTGATTAACATGGCACTAGGATGTATACTTAACTTAATTTGGATCTTTAGGTCTCAACTAGTTTAACTTCATGCATATGTACATGATAATCTATGTATTCCTGTAAACATGTTCTTCTCCTAATTCTTTCAATGAGGTTGTCTATGTAGCACTTTGCTATGTGTGAAATCCTGCTGAACCTACTGGCCTGCTTGACTAGTTGCTTTGTATGCTCAACTTGGTGTATTACTTGATTTATGTCCCTCTATCACTATCCACTCTCCTTACTTGCTACTCATGTTTTTCTAAATTCTTATTCTTAGCCGGCTGAAAGCCAAGGCTATCTAGGTTCTATTGTTGGCCTCCCTAGTATGAGTACTGCTCGGGGTCAAATTGAGGACCTTGTGAACTATGACACACTAGGGCTTAGTCCCAATCACTCCCTCAACCTCCAAAATTGTTCCTACTATTCTACTTCCTTGTCATGTACTGTGTATCTATATTGGTTGTTCCAAGTATTGCAACACTTGGCAACACTTGGTGTTGTGGCTAAGTGAATTGGTTTGGACTCTTCTATGGACCCTTGAGTCATGTATTGAACGTGGCTCTTTGTTAAAGGTATAGGTACGCTGTGTAAGAGATATGGAAGGTCCAGCAATGCTGGGTATTTATTTGTTTTATTTGCGCCTATTGTGGGCCTGCTCACTATTATGTAATATTGTTACTTTACAGAATTATTGGGCCTGTAATAATCTTTGTATAAACAATTAGGGTTGTTAGTAAAAGGGAATGGGGTAGATTTTAATATTTACCTATGACGGGTAGATAGCATGCCTATAGGACGTAATAATATGTTTGCTATATGTGTCATTCACTCTCTACGCACACTATAGAAATCATGCCATTAGGAAAAGCACACACTCACACTACTTGTCTACTTGAAAAGCATGAGCTCAAATGCCTCCATATCCTTGTTGCTACATGTTAATAGAAAACCTTCCCATAGGAAATAAATATCGTTGAGCTTTCCTTCAATTTGCATCGCTGCAGTATATCAACTAGAGATCATGCCTATATGATTTTATCATCTCATTTGTTATTGTATTGCACTGTTCACCTAGAAAATATGCCTATAAGTTTAAAGTATAACAATAAAATCAATTCCATGTGCTAATCGTTAAAGATCCTGCCTATAGGATACCACAATTCGCCCTAATAACTGTTAATGATGCCCCTTTCAACATTATTTATTGTTCACTTAGACCACTATCAAAAGCGTGAGTAATTATGGGTTTCTCCCGATATATTCCACTGTCTTTACTACATAAATCACTTAGATGCAACATCTACAGGATTAATAATTGGAAATCTGCAATTTCAACAATCAATATGCAACAACTGTACAATCTTGTCTATGAGCAACGCTTGGTTTCTGAAATTGCTTGCATGCCTTAACGCCTTGTCACATACAAATCTTGTCTATAAGGATTTAAGTTCTTAATTCTGAACTGCTTAACATACAATTTGCCTTGTGTGCATTTGTTGCTTAAGTGTGGAGGCAAACTTGAGCCTTGACTGCCTATGTGTGAAGTTCAATGCATTTTTTATGTCGCCTAGTTTTGATATTTCTGAGCAGCCTAAGTGAGGTCTAGAACCATCCAAAGTAACCTCCCAGACCATAGGTATGGGACAGGTTGTGCACGCATAAGGTACGGCCTATAATTGAATTAAAACATTTTTAGGTAACAACTTTAATACAGTAATCGGGTAGCAGGAGATGATAGTCTGTGCCCACTGAATAATATGAGAAACACCCCATCTTGAGGGAGTTACGAAGTATTATTTATGTTGCACGTGGTGATCCTTTAGGATAAAGATCTTAGGACCCCCTCCTCTTTATATGTTGTTATTAGATCTAAATAGTTGTATCCCTATATTCGCACTAAGATCTGTATTAATCATGTTGTAATAAAGTTCTTTGACTTCTGAATTCCCTTTGTTTATTTGATCACCTAGCTTAATCGTAATCCACAAAATCTTAAGTTCGGCCGGGACCCACAGTTGTGGACTTCGAGGAGTGCCTAACACCTTCTCTTTGAGGTAACTCGAGCCCTTACAAGATCTTTGGTGGCGTTGACTCGTCAAACAGAGTTATCTGCATAATGGGTGCCCTAACGCACCTTAAAAATCGTTAGGTTGCGAATACTCTCCTTTATCACTCTATCTCCTATTCTAAAAGGAGTTGTCACATGTCGAAGCCCGCTTTTCACAATAAAAAAGGGATGCGACACTACCAAGTTTAGGTCTATCACTTGCACTAAGTTGCAATATAATACACATATATATATAAGTATATCACATGGGTAAACATTATTCAAACTATCTATTAATAAATAAGGTGTAATATAATTTACTGTCACACTCCAAAATCTCACCCGTCGTGATGGCGCCTATCGCGATACTAGGCAAGCCGAAAACAACAATAACCCATAATTTCTTTTAAATATTGAAAACATAATAATTAAGTTAAGGGGAAAACTCCCACCAATACTGAATATAAATTTTACTCCCAAGACCCGGTGTCACTAAGTACATGAGCATCTATACGTTACAAGTCTGGAAAACACGATCTATAATATTCTGAGACCAAATACAGTAAACAAAGAGATAGGGAAGGAGAGACAAGGTATGCGAAACACGACAGCTACCTCGGAATCTCTGGAAAATCAACTGTGCGAAAGAATCAACACCCGCGGTGTCCGGGATCACCTGTATCTGCACACGAAGTGCAGGGTATAGTATGGGTACAACCAACTCAGTAAGTAACAATAATAAATAAAGAACTGAAAGTAGTGACGAGCTTCCCAGCTAAGTCCAAATACAACAATTTCCAACATGAAAAGGTAGGCATTCTTTCAAGTTCAACATTTAAAACTCCACAATAATTTCACTTCAAATTTGACTGAAACATAAATAATGTCTTTCAGAGTTTTTCCAAAACAGTGATAATGACAGCTGAAGTGCAGCAATAATGGAATCAATGCATCTTCTTAGAGTAACAGTCACTCACTCCTCCCATTCACTCTTTCCTCAAAGTCACTCATTCCTCACAATTACTCATTCCTCACAATCACTCAGCACTCGGTACTCGACACTCGACACTCGCACTCAGTAGGTACCTGCGCTCACCAGGGGTGTGTACAGACTCCGGAGGGACTCCTTCATACCAAGCTCTATATCAAGCCAATCATGGAATAAATTAGTAAAACATGTTGCGGCGTGCAACCCGATACATAAATATCCTCACAATTAGGCCCTCATCCTCACTCAGTTATCAACCTCTCCAGTCTCTCAGGTTCTCAGAAATCATGATAAGTAGCCCAACAACAATGATATGATGCATCAATAATGAATAAGAGAGACTGAGGTAAAAAATATGCAAATAGAACTGTGACTGAGTGCAAAACAACAATTTAGCAAATAATTTCACAAGTACACAACCTTTGTGGTCCTAATAGTGTGAACATATGATTTAAACATGATTCATAGATCAAAATTTCTCTTATACGGGGAAAATTGTACGGATATCAACAGATTTTTCATCTACACAGTACCATGGAATTGACCAAGTCATAATTCTTACGGTGCACGCCAACACGCCCATCACCTAGCATGTGTGTCACTTAAAAACCAATCACATAATACATATTCCAGGGTTTTATACCCTCAAGACCAGATTTAGAACTGTTGCTTACCTCAAACCGTGAAATTCTTTATTCTGCTAGGTCTTTGCCTCGTAAATTAGCCTCCAAACATCTCGAATCTAGCCATAAATAATTCGATTCAATCAATAAAGTTTATTGGAATTAATTCCATAAGGAAATAATAATTTTCCATCAAAATCCGAAATTTAGATCAAAAATCGCATGTGGTGCCCATGTCTCGGAACCCGACCAAAGTTACAAAATTCGGAAGCCCAATCAACCACGAGTTTAACCATATAAATTTTACCAAACTCCGACCTCAACTCGACCACCAAATCTTCAAATCTTATTTTCAAATTCCTAAGTTCAAATCCTCAATTTACACCACAAAAAACTTGTAATCTAGTTGGATTATTCGATGATAATTCAATATTATGAAATAGAAATTATCACCTGTGACTTACCTCAAGATTTCCCGTGAAAACCTCGCTCAAAATTGCCCAGCCCGAGCTTGAAACCCCTCTGTCTTTGTACTGCCTAGGGGTTTCCGCTTCTGCGGGATTTTGTGCGCATCTGCGGACACGCTTCTGCGAGGATCTGTCCGCTTCTGCGAAGCTGCCTCACCAAGCGCCCTTGCGCTTCTGTGATCAAATGCCCACATATTCAGGGACGCTTCTGCGATCAAAGCCTCAACCATGTCTGGACGCATCTGCAATGGAAGGTTCGCTTCTGCGATCTTGCACATGCGATGGAAATTCCGCAGGTGCGATTACAACAGATGGCAGAAACCTTCAGATTTTCTTCTAAGTCCAAATTCGATTTGTTAACCCTCAGAAACTCACCCGAGGCCCCCGAGACCTCAACCAAATATACCATCAAGTCCTAAAATACCATACGAACTTAGTCGAACCTTCAAATTACCTCAAACAATGCTAAAACCATGAATCATACGCCAATTCAAGCATAATTCCACTACGGAGCTCCAAATAATTTATTAGACACGCTCCTAAGTCCAAAATCACCACACAGAGCTATTGGAATCATCAAAATTAAATTCCGAGGTTGTTTACACATAATTCAATATCTGGTCAACCTTTCCGACTTAAGTTTTCAATTATGAGACTAAGTGTCTCATTTCACTCTAAAATACTTCCGGACACGAACCAACTAAGACGGTAAGTCATAAAACAAATATAAAGCATAAGTTGAGTAGTAAATGGGGAAACGAGGTTATAATACTCAAAACGACCGACCGGGTCATTACATTTACCTTTGAATAGGATTTGAAATGTCTTCTATGATGAATAGTTGATTCAGAAACCTTCCTTTTTTTGTAGGCTTTATATTATTTTGAGAAACATCAACTTCTGGTTCCTTTGCACTTTGAGAACCACTACTTTTGCATTCCTTACCACTTTGAGAATGCGCTATTCTAAGGCTAGCTAATTGATAAGTTGGTATTTTACCCACTTATATCCTCTTGATACATAGGCTTTTGTATCATTTTGTTGAGAAATTAAGGCATTTATTGAGGCTTATTGGCATATATCAGGTATCAAGAGATTTAGGAGTGGCGGTGAAGGAACCATGTAAAAACGAGTCAAAAAGAAGCTAAAATGCAAACAAAATACTGCCCAGTGAATTTCCCTTCACGAACGGGAAGGGTTAGACGTGAATGCTAAGCATCAGGACAACAAACCTTCGCGAACGCGAAGTGTTGTACGTGAACGCGGAGAAGGAGGAATGCAACCTTCGCGAACGCGAAAGTATAATTGCAAACGCGATGCTAGAGGAAACAATACATCGTGAACGTAGGGCTAGTTCTACGAACGCGATGAAGAAGATGGTCAACTGCTCTGAAATGATCTACGCGAATGCGCGATATAACCTACGATCGCAATGCTTTACAACATTACTCTTCGCGATCGCGATTCACAAATCTGGGCAGAAATCTAGGAAGTTCTGGAATTTCACGATTTTGACCCCAAATGCTTTAATACAAGACCTAGCTCATTTGTGAAACATCTTTGGCTTATTTTTCAGTCTTTTAGACTAGAGAAGATAAGTTTTTGAGCTAGGGTTCTTGCACACACACTTGGGGCTTGAAGAGCTGAAGCTTTTGGTTGAGAATTTCTTACTCATTTATGCTCATTTCTTCATTTCCTTGCTTTGTATTGTATATCTAAGTGTGTAGTATTTTTTCCAACAGTTGAATCTTGTTTATGGAAATATTCATGTTTAAAGTGGGGATTAAATATCTTATTGTGCTTATGTATTAAACGATTTTTAGTTATAATGAAGTGAGTTATTGTTTCTTTAATTATTCTTGTTCTTTAATGTTTCCAAAGGGTTTAGCTAACCCTAGGACTCGCCTATTAACTTTGAATTAATTTTGGGAATGCTAATTTTGGGTTGGAAAAGATTAATTAACAAGAACTTGAGGCTTTAACCCTCACTTTATAGATTCTACCTAGGGATAGGATTGAACTACTTGTAGCCATATTCGGGTGTGCTTAATCTCTTAATTGTTTTAGGGATAATTCAATTAGGAAGTCTTGTTAGTCTTTGGAAGAACCTAATATATAATTATTACCCGAGGCTAATTAACATAAGCTCGCTCATATTTGTAAAATCGTAAAATACATTGGATCGTTACTTAAGTGTAATTCCTGATGCATCTATACTTGTAGCCATTGATTATTTTACTTCCTTTATAGGCTAGTTTACATTTTAGCATTTAGCTATAATATTTTCTCAACAATCATTCTAAGTATTTGGCATTGTATAATAAGTGATAATTCTCTTACATTCCTAATCGCCTATATATTGTTCTCTGTGGGATTCGACCCTGACTCATAGTTGGGTAAATTATATTACATGTGATCGTGTCCATTTACTTTTTAGTAGTGTATTTGGATGTAATCACTAATACATAGGCATTCGAAGCTGATCCAAAGGTATTTCGTGCCTTAGCCCTCTATAAACGCATCCGTCCCAAACTAACAGCTTTTGTTCCACTTGCTGAAGATGATTTTTCAATTGCACGCGCACTTGGAGCATATTTTATATAAGACTTTTCCATTGTAAGAGAATGATTTTCAACATCCATAACAAAATCAGAAAATTGTGATGATGCTGAGATTGAATGAATAGATTTTCCACGCTTGAGAGAGTGCTTTCTACCCATAAAACTTCAACACTTTTTACTAGAAATTAAACTTGACATTTAAAATATTAAAGTTTGAGAATATTCGATTAAACCCTAAGGGTTGTGTATTTTGAAATTGGACGTAAATATGTGGGGCACACGTGGTATAAACGTACGCTTTAGGGAATGTCGCGTCATTTGGAAAAGAGAGACACCGTACGCTGTTTAGAGTGAAGTTATTTTTTTACTATATAAAAATTGTTGACTTATTAATCTGAAGTTATATTTCTATTTGCATTTATCACGTGCTTGTCTTTTACCACCTACTTTTCTTGGAATGTGCAAAAAGTTACATTTCCGAAATCCATATATCTATAGAATTGTCTATCTAATACTCAGTTAAATATATTGGAACTCATCACATAGAACATAGCAGCATATTATACATAATATATTAGATCAATATAATATACTGATCTAGTATATTATACTCATATAGTATATTATACTAATCCAGTATATTATACAGATCGAGTATATTATGCATGGAAGTTTATGATTTTTACATATCAATTCAGAAATCTCCAGAATATTATACTGGTGTTTTGTTGTTGTTTTGCAATATTTTATGTAGCATTTTTCTCTGATTTTGAAAATTATATGAAAATGACAACTCCAGGATAGAACGATAAAAAATCATAAAATGCAGCAGATTATACAAGTTGTAAAAATAATTGTGCATCAAATAATTGTCCAGTATAAAATACTGGATAATATGCTTTCACATGATATATCTCCAACAAAATATAAAGGAAGCAAAAATTTTGAAGTCTTTAATTCCAACAAATTGTTATGGATACAACTTCTCCATTGTTTTACACTGCTCCATTTTTTTAATAATATACTAGCTTATATCGCTTCATAAGTAGCATTTCCTTCATAATATACATGAACCATTAATCTTTATATACTAGAATAGCATCAATAAAAATTATGAAATCTAACTTATTATACATAAAAACACACCATGAAAAATATAAACTCCAATCCATTAATCTTTATTTCAATCAATAAATCGCTTGAATTCCATAAAGAAAAACTGGATTGTAGACATCCAGGATAAAATACGGGATAATATGCTTTCACATGATAGATTTCCAGTTTAATATACAAGAAGTATTTAATTCGAGCAAATTGTTATGGATACAACTTCTTCATTATTTTATACTGCTCCATTATAATATACTGGCATATATCGCTTCATAAGTAGCATTTCCAGTATAATACACAGGAAGCAAACAAAAATAAAAACTCCAACTACTTACACTTGTAATGACCCGACCGGTCGTTTTGAGAATTTGCACTTCTTCTCGGTAGTTTACGAGCGTGAGTAGCTCCGTATGATGTATTTTGACTTGTGTGAATTGTCAATTTTGACTTTCAGGTTATTCGGGACTGATTTGGAAGAATGATTCTCAACTAGGGAGCTTTAAATTTGAAAGAGTTGACCAAGTTTGACTTTTTAGCATTTCACCTCGGATTGGAATTTTGATGGTTCTGGTAGGTTCGTTAGGTGATTTTGGACTTAGGAACGCGTCCAGATTGTGATTTGGAGGTCCGTAGTGGAATTTGGCTCGAAATGGCGAACGTTGGATTTTTGAAAAGTTTGACCAGGAGTGAACTTTTTGCTATCGGGGTCAGATTCTGATTTTAGAAATAGCAGGTCTGTAATGTCGAATGTGACTTGTGTGCAAAATTTGAGGTCAATCGGACGTGATTTGATAGGTTTCAGCATCGGTTGTGGAAGTTTGAAGTTTCAAAGTTCATTAATTTCGAGTTGAGGTGTGATTCGTCGTTTTGATGTTTTTATGTGTGATTTGAGGCCTCGAGTAGGTCCGTGTTATGTTATTGGGTGATATATTCGGACGGGGTCCCAAGTGGCTCGGGTGAGTTTCAGACGAGGTTCAGATCATTTCATTGCATTTTGGATTGTTACTAAGCTGTTGGTTCTGGTGTTCCGCACCTGCGACTGCTATTGCACAGGTGCAATGGTTGCAGAAGCGTTAGTGGAGTCGCAGAAGTGAGAAGAGGTTGGGTGAGGAAGACCGCATAAGCGGATTTTTGTAGCGCACCTGCGTGCGCGCAAATGCGAGATTGGAAGCGCAGGTGCGAATATCTTCGCAGAAGCGGAATTAGATATCCGTAGGTGCGGGGTTTACTGGGCAAGGCTAGTTTCGCAGAAGCGAAGTTTTTACCGCAAAAGTGGTGGTCGCAGATGCGACAAATTGTCCTCAAATGAGGAATCGTTGGGCAAAAGCTATATTATCGAGGGTTTTGGTTATTTCTTCATTTTGGGAGCTATGGAGCTCGGATTGAGGCGATCCTTGAGGCAATTCTCACCATATGAATTGGGGTAAGTGTTCTCTACTCGGTTTTGGGTATATTCTATGAATCTATCTTCAATTGGAGCTTTTGGTTGATGAATTTTAAAGAGGAAATTGGGGTTTTTGGCCTAAAGTTTCATAATATGAATTTTTGAGTGTTGGACATCGAATTGTGGTCGTATTTGAGTGAAACTAGTATGGTTGGACTCGTAGTTGAGTGGGTAGTTGAATTTTGTAAATTTTGTCGGGTTCTGAGGTGCGGGCCCGGGTTGGACGTTTGGCCGATTTTGGGCTTTTGATTCAAGAATTGATCTTTTTCGATCAGGATTGTTTGATGTATTTGAGTTGTTTTTGGTTAGTTTCGAGCCGTTCTGAGGTCGGACGTGCGGGATGGCATCTTGGAGCATCGCTTGGGTTGCTCAGTATTGGAATTGGCTTGTTCGAGGTAAGTAACTCTTCTAATCTTGGAGCTGAGGTTATGAAATCCCGTAATACGTGTTATGTGATTAGTGTTGAGGTGACACACATGTTAGGTGACGGGCGTGTGGGCGTGCACCATGTCAATTGAGACTATGTTGTTCCCATGGCACTGTATAGTTGTCCTACTTTGTGATATTCGTGGTTTCACAATGAAATAAAGTAGTTAAGCTGTCAATCATGCAAAATATCATGTTTAGGCATTATGTCGATATTGTTTGGAGCCATAGCGGTCGTTTCTTACTGTCATCTCACTGATTTCATTGATATTTGATACTCAATCATATCCATGCATTCATACCATATCTCAGTCTCAGTTATTATTTATTGATACATCATATCATTGTTGTCGGGCTAGTTGTATGACATTGTGAGCCTGTGAGTGAGACTGAGAGATTGATGACTGAGTGAGGCCGAGGGCCCGAGTGACAGTGACATTTTGGGATCGGGCTGCACACCGCAACATATTATATTAATTATATTTTATATGCACCGGTTTGCACGCCGCAATGAGCCTAAGGGTTGTATGTATATGGATCGGGTTGCACGCCGCAACGATCCTGAGGGCTATATGTATATAGATCGTGTTGCACGCCGCAACAAGCAATAGGTTTGTGTGTATATATATATGGATCGGGTTGCACGCCGCAACGAGCCTTATGGCTATTTATATATTATGGGATCGGGCTGCACGCCGCAGTGATATAGCGCTTGGGCTGAAAGGAGCCTGTCACGACCAAAATTCCCACCACATGCATCGTGATGGCACCTAGTCTCTACGACTAGGTAAACCGATTACAACTACAATTCAATTCATTTTTTTTATAAACGAAATCAACAACGGAAATAATTACAAATATAACAACCTACCATGACTGGTAGTACTGAGTCACGAACTCTAACTGAATACATAGAATAATCATGAGGAACGAATATACAGTGACGTTTGATTAAAAATTAATAGAACAATGAAATGAAAAGACTCCAAGGGACTGCGACGACCAAGCAGATCCACCTTAAATCCTTGGGATCCCACTCTAACTCTGTCCGAGTCCGATACCTCTAATACCTGGCTCTGCAAAAAAATATGCAAAAGTGTAGTATGAGTACACCACTGCCGGTACGCAGTAAGCATCAAAACTAACCTCAGTGAAGTAGAGACGAGGTACATTCAAGACACTCACTAGTCTAATAACCTATGCAACATGATATACAAAACAATAGGAAACAAATAACAAAAAGGGCAACATAAATGTAACAACCCGACCAGTCGGTTTGAGTATCATAACCCCATTCCCCCATTTTCTACTCAATTTATTCCTTACAGTTGATTTACGACTTATCGGGCTAGTTGATTCGGGTCCAGAAGGATTTCGGAGTGAAATGAGACACTTAGTCTCATAATTGGAAACTTAAGTTGGAAAAGTTGACCGTATATTCACTTATGTGTAAATGACCTTGGAATTGAATTCTGATGATTCCAATAGCTCCGTGTGGTTATTTTGGATTTAGGAGCGTGTCCGAAAATTTATTTGGAGGTCCGTAGTAGAATTAGGCTTGAAATGCGAAAGTTGATTTTTTGGAAAGTTTGACAAGGGGATTGACTTTTTATATCGGGGTCGGAATCCGATTCCAAAAATTAAAATAGGTCTGTTATGTCATTTATGACTTGTGTGCATAATTTGAGGTCAATCAGCCGTGATTTGATAGGTTCCGGAGTCGTTTGTAAAAATTAGAAATTTCAAAGTTCATTAGGCTTGAATTGGGGTGTAATTCGTGCTTTAGTGTTGTTGGATGTGATTTAAAGGCTCGCCTAAGTTCGTATGATGTTTTAGGACTTGTTGGTATATTTTGTTGAGGTCCCGGGGACCTCGGGTGAGTTTCGGATGGTTAACGGATGAAATTCGGACTTAGAAGCAATAGCTGAAGATTTCTGCCCTCTGCTGTAATCGCACCTGCAAATATTCAATCGCAGGTGCGAGCTAGCATAAGCGATCTTGGCAAGCGCAAATGCGCAAATGGACTATGGGGCAGTGGTCACAGGTGTGAGGGAAATTCCGCACCTGCGTGAGTGCAGATGCGGAGGGACGCACACACGAGCACAAACAGGCGCGCAGATGCGGGCAAAGGCGCATATGCGGGACTTTTTCTGCACATGCGGTTGGCGCAGAAGCGGTCAAGTTGCCGCAGATGCAAAAATCCCTGGACAGTACAAAAACAAAGGGGTTTCGAGCTTTTTCCATTTTTGGGCATTTCAAGCTCGAGTTGGGCGATTTTGAGCAAGGTTTTCACATGAAAACTAGAGGTAAGTCCATTGTGATCATTTATATATTTTTGAGGTGTAAATCGGGGGTTGGAACTTAGGGATTGGAAAATAAGATTAGAAGCTTTGGGGGTCGAGTTGAGGTCGGATTTTGGTAAAATTTGTATGATTAGACTCGTGGTTGAATAGGCTTTCGGATTTTATAACTTTTGTCGGGTTCCGAGATGTGGGCCCCACATGCGATATTTGAGCTAAAATTCGGGTTTTTATGGATAATTAGCATTTTCTTATGGAATTAATTCCAATAAGTTTTATTTACTGAAATGAATTATTTGTGGCTAGATTCGAGGCGTTTGGAGGCCAATTCACGAGGTAAAGGCATACCGGAGTAAAGAATTACACGGTTTGAGGTAAGTAACACTTCTAAACTTGGTTCTGAGGGTATGAATCCCCGAATTTGGTATGANTTTATAACTTTTGTCGGGTTCCGAGATGTGGGCCCCACATGCGATATTTGAGCTAAAATTCGGGTTTTTATGGATAATTAGCATTTTTTTATGGAATTAATTCCAATAAGTTTTATTTACTGAAATGAATTATTTGTGGCTAGATTCGAGGCGTTTGGAGGCCAATTCACGAGGTAAAGGC
>AWOL01S0022985.1:267575-292370 GCA_000715115.1 Nicotiana otophora | reverse complement strand
TATATATATAAGTTGTATATATATATTCAGGGTTCATAATTTGAGGTTAGATAACTGTTATACTTGGCTTTCATGTTTATTGTCTGATTTTTTATAGTTGGGCCTAATGTGTTAAATGCCGCTCATTTACCGCTTTAATATTGTGTGAACTGTATATAAAACTGTTGCGCCACCCTTCTTCTCTCTAAGTCTTCTAAATCTTTTGGGAAGCGCACACTGGCATGGCTTCTTTTCCGTTAGAGTGTTACACCCCTAATTTTAGAACGAGGATCGGACCCGTTACAAATCCGGTGAAGCTTTTGTATTCCCGGTACGCTGCCCCTCCCCCTTTCCCGGCTCGAGTTGTCCGCTCAAGTAAGCCAGGTCTAGAACTCCACACTTTTTTAGGTCTAAATCCTAGAAGAACAAAGCCTCATGTCGGATCCCTAGTCGGTACGCTTGTTTGCATCAGGCGCATTTGACTTAGGGGACTCAACACAGGGGTTGGGTCCATCTAGGACAGATGTACCCAAAAAATAAAAGACCAACTTGATGCATTCTTGCGTGCTACTTGTGCATTTATTTGATTTGATTTACATGTTGACCAATTGCTAAAATAGGGAAAGAAAAACCAGAAAATTAGGAGAGAGAAATTTACCCGGTTCCTAAACATTCTGGTATTTGGAAAGAAAAAAAAGTGAAAGAAAAACCCCGAAACTCTGTCGATTATTTTTTTAAAAAGGTTGTTACAAAATGAGCCAAAATTGCCAAACATGTCATTTCCCTTATGTTTTGACAAAACTGACTGAACTATATGAGTCTGATTCTCACCGGATGTGATATACGTCGGCAACCTTCATCGGGTCTGGCCCCTAATTTTTAAATATCCAAACATATTTTTCTTTAATTTCTTATTTAGAAGTCTTTCCTTAAAAAATTCCAATTAAAAATTATTATGGCCTTTTGCATGACAGTTGTTGCAGGTCATCTTAATACCTCTTCTAGGAAGCTTTCTATTTTATTTTTAGTTTGTTCTTTCCTCTTTACTTTCTCGAGCCTGCCTGGCATCTTTCTTACTTGTGGTGGCATAACTGAAGGGTTTTTTTAACTGTGATAATATCTCCATAATTTGTACAAGCTGAATAAAGTGATTGTAGGTCTTCATATAAGTCTCCATATAGTACCAATGTGCAATGTAGTTAACTAACTACAATTTTTTGAAATGAATAGAAACTACAATATGAGTGCATGGTATACCCTTCAGCATCCAAGCTCTATATGTGCATTGTTTAAATTCACTATATGTTTACTTGTTAATCCTTTCTTTATTTCATATCCATATTGACCATTCCAGTGAACCTGACATTTTATTGATTTTGCTATATTTTCTTACAACTCCTTTAGTACCATTGGAGAAATATCACAGATCCAAGTATCACATGCATCCCTCATTTGTACTATTTTTATCATTATCTTCACCCTAATCTCTTCAAGCTTTATGATGATAGTTTTGTGCCTTGGCCTCAATATTCATGAATTGAAATTTTCAGCAATATTGTTGTCAATAGTGTCACAATTACTGAAATACTTGAAATATATCTTGCACCATCTTTCATTGTTATACCATAACAGGTCATCGACTATTTTTCCCCTAGTTTTTTATCCAATTTTTTCTTTAACTCTTGCTCATGAGTAGATCAAGCACATCTTCAAAAATAGTTTTTTTCTCTCAATGCCTTTTCATTTTTTTGACCAGTTAGCTAGGATGTGCCTGGCACACATCCTATGTTCTGTCGGTGGGAGGATCTCAGTGATAGCTTTGTCAATACCCTACAATAGTTAAAAGATAAACAGTTAAAATATTATAAGATTTAAACAAAAACTTAACATAATATACATTACCTTCTGCATGTCCATAATAATTGTCAATTATGTCTCATCTCCAAGCTGAAGATCGTTCTTTATAAGGTTGACAAACCATCTTCACGTGGATATGTTTTCAACTTCAACTACTGCCCAAGCTAGTGGCAACATCTAATTATTCTCATCCTTACAAACAGCCACAGGTAATTGGCTTTACAATCACCTTTCAGAAAATACCCATCAAACCCAATGCACCTCCTACAACTATCAAGGAAGGCCTTCTTCAAGGCATCAAAATATATAGTCCTTTCACTATATCAAAATATAAGGACACAAATATCTTCCTACTATCTTGAAAAGTTTCTTTCACTAAGTTTCACATCACTTGGATTAGTCCTTAGCAGCTTATCTCTATAATCCAGAATTCTGCCAAACTCCTTAACATGGTCCCCCATAATTTGTGATAACGCAATATATTTAGTTTTTCTTGTCACAGTCCTTCCAATATACACTTCTAACTCCTGAAACTTAAAGATTCTAATATTTGGTTCAGAAATTATTTTGTCCTTATATCTTTCTGCCAAGTACTTTGAATTGCATAGTTTGTTCTTGGTTATACCATTACACTTGTGAAGTGAATTGTAGTTCTTCACCACAAAACTCTTTATCATATAATTATAACTAGCAAACAACAGTCGTGGACAGCCACCATAATACTTTACCCTCACCCTTGTTGGTTCATTAACATACTTACCTAACTCTACATGTTCTTGAATTGCATACTTAGTAAGTGCTTCTTAATTTGAAATGTCTAACACTTTCAAAAGCAAGCCCATTTTCCCAAATTAACTTACAACTAGGATCAAAGACAACCCTATTTTTTATCTTTCTTCTTGATCTTACTAGCTGTTGGACTTCATCTTCACTTTCATCATAAGCAGTTTCATCTGGATCTGTTTCAAAGCTACCAGCTTCATCTGAGGAATAATATGGCTCATCCCCTACAATCTTATCCTCTAAAGTGTCCTTCTTCCTAGCTGCATGTCTGGCTTCAGTATCTTTCTCCTTCCTCTTCTTTCTCTGCACCTTCTTCCTCTCTTCTCTTAAACTCCTATACTCCTCATCAACATCACTACCATAATCTTCTTCCACTTCCTCAGACAACTCTTCATGTTCTGAATATGAACTGTTGTCACTACTGTCCACATCAGATTCAAGTAATGAAATATTATTAGCATTAGAAGGACCACACTCATCCTTACCAGAGACACTATCTGCAACATGCACACTAGTTTGTGGTTCTTTAAATCCTAAACCTTCACTGCCCCGAACACTTTGATTTGTCTCTTTATCAAAAGACACACTAGATTTCGCACCCACATGGCTTACATATTCAATAGCTGGAGGGACCATTAATGGTTCATCAATAGAGTGGGATACATAGACTTCAAATATATCTTTATTTTTAATAAAGGTACAATACCCATAATATCTTTGTCTGTTAAAATTACAAAACTACTAGACTTGCGTGGTCTCACATAAATAGAATATGTTTCACAATTATAACCAATTTCTTTGACGTAATATAGAAACTCAAAATGCGAAAATCTGTCAATATCAATATCAAATAATCTGTCATAATACCTTCTTCATACTTAATAGGAGATTGTTGCAACTAACCTCCATGAAAAATTCTCAGTGTGTTCAAAAATTATTTTTTGAACTGAAATCAGTAAAGAAGCAAAACGACAATAAATACTTTTTTGTAAAATATGGAACCTTAAATACGAAATTTTACACTTCAAGTTCGACAAAAAATTGAAGACAAAAAGAATTACCTACAAGAGAATCTTTAGTATCTACTCTCTAATCCATAGGATTTGGAGAATAATCTATACTAGGTTTTGAGTTCATCAGACCCTTTACTCCTTGTATTTGGAAGTAAATGAGGTTGGGTGAAAAATCCTAGGGTAAGTATTAGAAGTGGGTCGGATGTTTTATTCGAGTGGGTTTCTTAGTGGGTGGGTATTTAAAATATCAATCCTCATTAATGATGTGGCATCACCAGAAAGCTCGTGGCTCACCCCACCCTTTTACTGATCTGGTGTTATGGAGAATGAAATATAATTGAAAATTTTACCTCTTATAGTAGAGGTATACACCATATTTATTATAAACCAAAATTATTTTAAATTTCTATAGCTACCTTTTATATTTTATAGCAAAATATGTATTTATGATATATACTACCATTGGTGCATGAAATATGCTATTTATGTTTTTCCTCTCTTTTTCTTTCAATTAACACAAGATTCTCTCTCAGATTTTTTTCTTCTTTCTCTCTCTCTTCCTTCTCTCTCTCTCCGGGCAACTCAAGCCCTAGTATTGATGGCCGATGAGAAAGAAGAATCTCTCTCTCTTTTCGAGCAACTCAAGATACACGCCCTAGTATTGATGGCCGACGAGACATTAGAATAGAGTAAAAGGCAGTTAGGAAATAAAAAAGAGTGAATTTTTCGAATGGAAAGGAGGAATGTGATGAACTCTTATCATAAATTTATTGTATAGATCCGCCGAACTTTCTTCTCTTCTTGGCTGGATAACGCCATCTCCGATAAACTGTTTTCTCTTATTTGCTATTTAGTCACATACAATGATACAAATACATTATATTCTGTACAAATTCACTTAAACACATTGTATTTTTATGCAAATATATTTTTTTTGCCTGTATTTATGTATTTCAAAATTTTGTATTTTTTTAATACACCTGTATTCATGCATACTATACATACAGCATGCATGAATATATGATATAAATATTAAAATATACTGAATACAAATATTAAAATAGAATAGAATATAAACGGTGAATACATCTAATTTTAAAATACATTGAAATATAGTAAGATACATTGAATACAAATAGAAATACAATGAATACAACCAATAAAATATACTGGATACAACAATAATAACACATATTAGGAATAACTAAAATACTGTTAATACAAATACATTTGAATACACTGAATATAAAATAGCGAATACAGTAAATACAAGTATTGAATCAAATGAATGCAAAAGTAAAAACAAAAATTAAAACACACTAAATACAAAAGTTAAATAAAACAGTTATATATGTAACGACCTGACCAGTCATTTTTAGTATCATGGCACCATTCCCCCATTTACTGCTCAATTTATACTTTATAGTTATTTTATGACTTATCGTGTTAGTGAGTTCGGGTCCAAAAGAAATTCAGAATGAAATGAGACACTTAGTCTCATAATTGAAAATTTAAGTTAGAAAAGTGGACCGGATATGGACCTATGTGTAAACGACCTTGGATTTGAATTTTGATGATTCTAATAGCTTCGTATGGTGATTTTGGGCTTAGGAGCGTGTCCGGAATATTATGTGGAGGTCCGTAGTGAAATTAGGCTTGAAATGTCGAAAGTTAAATTTTTGAGAAGTTTGACCGGGGGGTTGACTTTTTGATATCAGGGTCGAAATCCGATTCTGAAAATTTGAGTACCTCTGTTATGTCATTTATGACTTGTGCGCAAAATTTGAGGTAAATCGGACGTCATTTGGTAGGTTCCTGAGTCGTTTGTAAAAATTAGAAATTTCAAAGTTCATTAGGGTTGAATTGGGATGTAATTCATGGTTTTAGCGTTGTTTGAGGTGATTTGAGCCTTCGACTAAGTTCGTATGATGTTTTAGGACTTGTTGGTATATTTGATTGAGGTCCCGAGGGGCTCAGGTGAGTTTCAGATGGTTAACGGGTTGGATTATGGACTTGGAACTCTCCTGGAATTTCTTTGATGCACCATCTGGTTTCCTTCATCGCGTTCGTGAGTAGAGCCTCGCGTTCGCGAAAAGTAACTGAGAGGCTGGCAATATTTGCTCTTCACGTTTGTGAAGAGAAGAACGCGTTCGCGAAGGGTGGACTGGGTGTGCATCGCGAACGCGAGAGGTGTTACGCGTTCGCGAAGAAGAGAGGAAGCAGCTGAGGACCCCGGGAAATTAGTCTACGCGTTCGCGTAGGGGGTGTCGCGTTCGCGTAGTGAGGGGGAACGAAGCATCGCGTTCGCGATAGGTTGATCGCGTTCATGTAGAAGGCATTAAGGGAGAGGCATTTTGTGCTTTGCGAACGCGAGGGTGATGTCACGTTCGCGAAGGAGGAATGTGGACGGGAGCTATTTTGTGCTTCGCGAACGCGAGGCACTGACCGCGTTCGCGAAGAAGAAAAGCATGGGTAGTGAGTTTAAGTTCTGAAAATGGGACTTCGTTCCATTTTTATGTTTTGACGATTTGGAGCTCGGATTGAGGCAATATTTGGGTGATTTTCAGAGGAAACAATGGGGTAAGTGTTCTTAACTCAATATTGGTTAAATTACCCGAATTCAAGGTTGTTTTTATCATTTAATTGGCAAATTAAGTTGAAAAAGTTTGAAAACCCTCTTAGTGTAAATTGAAGATTTGAGGGTCGAGTTGGGGTCGGATTTTGATAAAATTGGTATGGTTAGACTCGTGGTTGAATGAGCTTTCGAATTTTGTAACTTTTGTCGAGTTCTGAGATGTGGTCCCCACATGTGCTTTTTGAGCTAAAATTTGGATTTTTATGGAAAATTAGCATTTTCTTATGAAGTTAATTCCAATAAATTTTATTGACTAAAACAAATTATGTCTGACTAGATTCGAGGCATTCGGAGGCCGATTTGCGAGGCAAAGGCATAGCAGAGTAAAGAATTTCACGCTCTGAGGTAAGTAACAGTTTTAAATCTGTTCCTGAGGGTATTAAATCCCGGATTTTGGTATCATGTGATTATTTTGGAGGTGACACATATGCTAGATGACGGGCGTGTGGACGTGCACCGAGGGGATTGTGACTTGGTCCGTCCCGAAAAACTGTAAAATTAAATAATTTGTTGTTAGCTATATGCTCTCTATGTATTGATAAAATTTGACTGTAAATCATGTTAGAAATCATGCTTAGGCTATGTGATAGTACTATTGGGACCCTCATAGGTCGTGTACATGTTGAATTGCCTGCTAAATGCTATATGTACTCAGTCTCAGTTTTTACTTGCACATTTTATCTCAGTCTCTGTTATTATTATTGATACATCATATCATTGTTGTTTGGGCTGATATCATGATTATTGAGAGCCCGGGAGACTGGAGAGATTTATGACTGAGTGAGGCCGAGGGCCTGATTGTGAGATATTGATACTATAGCACGTGAGTTGTCTGTGCATCACGTGAGTTGGCCGTGCAGATCCTTATATTATACTATAGCACGTGAGTTGGCCGTGTAACACGTGAGTTGGCCGTGCAGATCCTTATATTATACTATAACACGCGAGTTGGCCGTACGGATCCAGATATTTATATTATGGCACGTGAGTTGTCCGTGCAGCACGTGAGTTGTCCGTCCAGATTATAGCGCTTGGGCTTTAGGAGCCCTCAGGAGTCTGTACACCTCCGGTGAGCGCGGGTACCCATTGAGAGAGTGATAAGGGCTGGGAGCCCAGAGAGTGATAAGGGCTGGGAGCCCAGTGAGTGATTGTTGTCCTAAGAGGTTGTACTTGATTTCCATTTATTGTTGCACTTAGTTGCTATCTCTCATTGTTGTGAAATCTCTGAAAGTTTGTTGATATACGGATTACATGAACATGAACTGTATAAAAAATGATTTGACATTAATCTGCCAGATTTGATAGCATGTCTATTCTTTGCTGGAATTACTCGAAATGAACCATAACTGTGTAGCTCATTATTATCTTCAGTTCTTTATTTATTGTTGTTACTTGCTGAGTTGGTTGTACTTATACCATACTTTGCACTTCCTGTGTAGATTCAGGTATTCCCGGACATAGCGGGTGTTTATCTTTTCGCGCGGTTGATTTTCAGGAGATTTTGAGGTAGCTGCCGTGTTCCGCAGACCTTGTCTCTCCTTCTCTATCTCTTTGTTCACTGTATTTGGTCTCAGACTATTATAGACTATATTTTCCAGACTCGTATTCATATTAGATGCTCATGTACTCAGTGACACCAGGTTTTGGGGAGTGTTTGTATTGTATTTAAATATTATATTTTCAACCTTAAAGAGAAGTTTTGGTTTATTGAGATTATCGGCTTGCCTAATCGAAATAGGCACTATCACGACAGGTTGGAATTTTGGGTCGTGACAATATACAACTGAAAAATCATTCTAATTAATTGGGTTGATAATGAGGCATGTTAGAATTAATTTTGTTGAGTTATATTAGGAGTGTATCACGCTAATTGATATTATTTCCGTTATTAGACAGTTGGACATACCTATTTTTAAGGTGATTATCGTTACTGTATTCATGAATATATGACGCGAATACATGCGCGTACAGCTGGACTGCCTGATTTTAGACGCTTTTTGTTGCTGTATTCATGAATACAGCATCGCGAATATAACTAATATACTACTATAACAACTGAATAGTAGCTATAGGAAGTAATTATGTATATGGTAGCTATAGGAAGTTAATAGCCATTAAATAATAGTGGTTTCTGAAAATTTGTCAATATAGTTCACTCAAAATGTGTTTGGGAGAGGAGGGTAAAAATATACTCGTTTAGTTTAAATGTTCAAACGAGTTTTCGAGACAAGTTCAAGAGGGTTTTTATGTATTTTCCCTAAAAAAAAAAAAAGATGGATGTTACTAGCATTTTAATTAGAACAAGCACACGTGTCTATGCATAACAAAAGTAAAGCCCCGTCAATGCTTGAATAATCATTTTTCATTCTTGTAGATTTATCTAATATCTTTTCCATCACGGTTTCTCGTCTTATAATTTTCACTTGATTCAACGATCATCGTCATCCCTTGTCCCAGAATGGGGGATCACATTGCCAGAGGAGAGGAATTTGAGAAGCAAGCTGAGAAGAAGCTTAGCGGCTGGGGTCTCTTCGGCTCCAAATTTGAAGATGCTGCGGATTTTTTTGATAAAGCTGCCAATTGCTTCAAACTCGCCAAACCTTGTTAGTTTCTTATCTACACTCTATGCAAATTATCATTTTTAATATAAAAATCTTCCTCTTTATATATATATATATACACACACACACACACACACATTTCACTCTTTGAATTCTGTACTCTTGTGATCGACACGTGATTCTGTTTTGAAAAAGTCTAATTTTCTGTAAAATTTTGTGTGTAAAGTAGGTGGAAAGGTCATAATTCTTCTAATGTTCTAATCATTGGAGCGTTGTTCATTTAAGGAGAGTTAATACTCAGCCGCTTTTACCATGTTATGGACATGCTCTTATATTTGAATGGATCAACTCTTGCTTATGACTCATGTGTTGGGTGTGTGTGAACAAAGTCCTACATGGAAAGTAGAAAAAAAAGATTCTACTTATAAGGTGTTTAATACATTTGGTGTACGGCCTTTCGGGAAAAACTGTGCGGGCTTCGCCCAAAGCGGACAATATCACACCATGTTAAGAGTATCTTTGGACTGTTTTAGCCCAACATCACGTGCACAACAAGATTTTGATGTTTCTCCAATCGTCTTTGTGCTTTGTGTATGACATTGAAAATGCTTATGTTTCTTGAGACAAAAAATGGAAAATAATGTAAATTTGAGATAAAGAAAGTATTCTATTCCTGGTTGAATTGCTCATTTTATAAGATTGACATTCAGTTGTGATTGTGGAAAAATTACATTAGTCTCTAAACATGGTGAGGTCGAGGATTCTTTGAGTTCTTGAGGATCTAATGGGAAAAGGTTTACGGTTTTGTAAGTTAGATCGCCATGTCGTATATGCTGTGAAACTGCATATAATCTACGGATGCTTATCTTTCAGGGGATCAAGCTGGAGCGGTATATGTCAAATTGGCTAATTGTCATCTGAAGGTAGTGTTAGATTGTCCTGTTGTAATATGTCTCTATCTGATGCTTTTCTCTAGCTTTTCCTATACAATTTTGATTTCTTGAAATTAGTTTTACTCTATGTTCACAGTTGGATAGCAAACATGAGGCGGCTAATGCTTATGCTGATGCTGCTCATTGTTACAAGAAGACCAATACTAAAGGTAAGTAAGTTAAAGCATACCTCATCCTCTTTGGAGCAATACCTTTGCGTTGCAGAACATTTCATGTGCTTCGAACTAGTATTTGAGATATTTTGATATAAGTCCGTTCCTGCCTTAGATAGAAGCATTTACAGAATTCCTTCAGCAGGAAAACGCTGAATGGTTTAGGGAGAAGCAACTCACTGGAGAAGTTTATCTTTGAGTGGTCATAGGTGGTGATAGTTGATTGCACCATGTATTTCCTCTACTTTCTTAAAGCATACTATAACAATTTAGTGAATTTCAGATAATGTCACTAGTTGAAATATATAGCTCAGCACCACGAACCTGAGTAGACCGCTTGGTAACTGTCTTGGTACACCATACATCAATAATTAGCTGATAATAAAATTCATATAGCATGTATATCTTCATTATAGTCTCATATCGTTGATCAGTTATGGGGTTATCTTCTATGAAATCATCACATTTTATTTGTTCATCCCTTCCTTTCTTGTCAGCTTCTCCTTTGGCTAAGAATTTCTTAACATGTATATTTTGCAGAGGCAACATATTGTCTAGAGCAGGCTGTAAACATGTTTCTGGAGATTGGAAGACTAAGCGTGTCTGCAAGATATTACAAGGTATAGCTTTATTACTGTGAAAAGCTGGATGTGCGTTCTGCTATTCTCAATGCTCGTACTGTGTGCTTAATCAAACTTTCAAGTGGCAAACAATGTTGTCAAGGCTCATTAGAGGCGGTTTAAGACCTAAAGCTAGATGCACCACAGGATGGGTGCTTCATCTTGCTTAGGCGACCCTTCAATGCATGCACCAAGGCTATAAGGCATGCACGTGATCGCCCGTGGACGAGAAACAATAAATATAACTAGCGAAGTGATATATTGTTGTTAAGAGGACGTTATAGAATTTATTTGTTTCAATTAATTTGAAATTGCATCTTTGCATCTAAATCAGAAATTCAAAATATTGATTTAACCTGATTTACATGATTTTCATTTCATATTAACGTGATTGTAGACCTTCGATCATTTATCTGTACAATTGTTTTTTCAGTTTCTTGTATTACATATATAATGTTTATTTTTCTTCCCCTCTCTTCAATAAATCCTGCACTTAACACTTTAAACTGCTTATATATTAAGAAAGTGTAGTGAATGGGTAATTTTCGTGTTGAGGTAGTATATGGCCCTTCTTCCATCAAATGATTCTAGATACTCTTTTTCTGTATGCAGGAAATTGCTGAATTATATGAGCAAGAGAAAAATTTGGAGCAGGCTATCATTTACTATGAGAAAGCAGCTGATCTTTTCAAGAGAGAAGATGCAACATCAACTGCAAATTAGTGCAAACAAAAAATTGCAGAGTTCTCTGCTCAAATAGAGAGGTATGTATTGATGGTCTATGGTAGTTTTTCTTAAAAGAAAGAATTTCAAATGGCTGTCATTGAAAAATTCAATGTTGAACGGGGAAAGATTGACACAGGTAAGACAAAGGGAAAATGGTTAAAATATGAACTTTAACTTACAAAAGAAAATTCCTTACAGAACACTTCTTAAATAATCCTGGAGATCTGAAATTGATGCTAAGTTTACCTGTTAATCTTACACATTCTCGGTGGAATCATTGTACTTGATCCAAGTCTCCCTGGAGATGCTGGCGCTGTTAATCTCATGTTCGGTAGGATGAAAAAAAGGAAAGTAGAAAAAGGGGTTACTATCAAAGAGTTAGGAAAACGGAACCAGTTCAGAATTAAGAAAAGACCTCTACTGATAAAAGGTTAAGAGAAGACCTCTATTGTAAATGCCATGTTAAAAGCGCTGAACCTTCACTTATGTTGATAAACTAATATTTTAACTAGTAATTGCTCAATGTCTAAGAAGAATTGCGTCTTCCCTAGAAAACTTGACTGTCTCACACAAAATTCACCCAGATTCCAGAGAGCAACCGAGATCTTTGAGGAGATAGCACGAGACTCAGTCAAGAACAACTTATTGAAATTTGGAGTTAGAGGGCATCTTCTTAATGCTGGTATTTGCCAGCTTTGTAAAGGTGATGTTGTTGCAATTAACAATGCATTAGAGCGTTACCAGGTAGACACTCTCTTCCTCTTGTGCCTCCAAGATTTTAATCTAGAGACATGATTTCTAATAGAAGTAGTAAATCATTTGCAGGATCTTGATCCCATGTTTTCAGGTACACTTGAGTACATATTCTTAGAGGTATGTCATAGCTTGTCTAATTAGACCTTACCATTCTTTTCTGTCTAGCTTCCCTGCCCTTCTCTTTCAAACATGTATCCTTCCATGGTCGTTGGGGAAATGGTTATTTTTGTATCATTTCAAGTTGATAAAGTTTCAATTGGATCTGAAAATCTATACCTTTGGAAGTTGTATCTGAATTTTGAATATGGTGTCTAAATGAGAGGGAGAGTGAGATGATATTCAGATAGCGAACATATAATTTAGAGATGAATTACCTGATTAATCTGTATTAAAGTAAACTTAAGAAGCATACTTTAATTCATGGGCTGACATGTACCTGACCTTTGTAACTCGACTCACTTCTTTAGAAGCGGCGCATGACCTGTACACTTGTTTAATACTTAAAACAATAAATCTAGAAAAGTATAGAACTTTGTTTTATATGGAGTAGATATTACTGTCTTGTCCCAATATAAAGCTTTTGGGTATTTGTGATAAGTAGGAAGAGCATTGATGGTGTTGCCAAACAATCGAGAACATATATAATGAAGTGATTTGCGAGAAACTGAGAGAAAAAAAACAATTTCTGTTGGACTCACATTTCACATGGCACAAAATGGCAAATCATCTTATTTAGGTATCCTTGTGCAAGGTCCAAAGTGACTATACTTTCACTCAAGTGTGTTGGTTCTTGATAAAAGAAACTAAGGGAAATAACCGGGGAAGATGACCGGAAAATAAAAGGCATATACTATAATAGATGTAAAAGAAACTCTAAAGAACTGAACCTGAAAATTCTATATTATTTCACGGTATCTGGACTACAATTTATAAGAGAACTACTAACTTAAAAGACCTAAAAATCAGCACAAAATTTGCTGAAAATAACAAATTTCTAGAGACTAGTTCACTCCTAAAGACTAGTTCAAAATTATTTCAAATTCAAATTAAATTACTGCAGTAAATAACTCTTAAGCTTAAACAGTAAAATATACGGAGAGCAGCTTCTAAAACATATTTCTAACACTCCTCCTTGCTTTTGAAGCTGCAAATTCTGAATTTATGCCTTGTAAACCTTTAACTGGAATCGACTTTGTACGTAAATCTGCCAACTAATCTTTGGGCTTGCAGTAAATTGAGTTCACTTTTCTATTTTGCTGCATCTCATGATTGTCAATGAAATAAGTTGGCTCTTTTTTCAGCTTCATCTGCATCTTGCCTTGAGGTTTGTCAACTTTCTTCGAGATTTGCATTTTGCCTTGAGGCTTGTCAACTTTCTTCTAGATTTTGTTTTTCTGAAATGTTGACAACTTCTTCTTTGCCTCATTTTCACATATGTCCTCAGTTGGAGGATTATGCACTTTATAGATTCTTTTGGCTCCATCTAACTCAGGTCCATTAAGAAGATGGCTCTTGATACCAATTGTTGGTTCTTGATAAAAGAAACTAAAGGAAATAACAGGGGAATGTGACAGGAAAATAAAAAGAATATACTGGAATAGGTGTAAAGGAACTCTAAAGAACTGAAGCTGAAAATTCTGTATTATTTCACTGCATCTAGAATACAATTCATAAGAGAGCTACTAACGTTAAAGACCTAAAAATCAGCACAAAATCAGCTGAAAATAACAAATCCTAGAGACTAGTTCACTCCTAAAGACTAGTTCAAAATTATTTCAAATTCAAACTTAATTACTGCAGTAAATAACTCTTAAGCTGAAACAGGTATTTCTGAACCACTACATATGTGATTTCAGACTGTGGTAACAAAGAACTAACTTTCGGGATTACCTTTTCAATGAAGGATTTGGCAGCTGCTATTGACGAGGAAAACATTAACAAGTTTACTGATGTGGTCAAGGAATATGATAGCATGATACGACTGGTAAATTCGAGACACTTTTTGTTTTGTATTCCAATCACAGACTACCTGGTAATGCTTGGATATCGTAATGAAACTCTTGGCTCCAATGACAGAAAAGTTCTCTTTGAAATGTTAGATCTTTTCCCTATAGCATTTTAGGTAAAAAGTTTTCTTGCATGTTCAGCTCTCCTTCGCTCCCTGTGCAAAGGAGAGCTTTTTGAGAACCAAGTCTTCTTTTATCGGAGCAAACCTGGGAGAAACCCATATAGACAGCTAATACATATGGTATACTATTCGAAAAGCTCAACAAACTCTTTGGAGCTTCCGTGTGAACTCCACCGAGAGCTGTGCAAATTCTTGCGGAAGTTACCTTCAGTTATGCATTGAGGAGCAATTTTCCATGCTAGGCATGCATGTCTATTTGGAGCTCCACCAGGTTGAGTTTCTTTCACTGATTGAGGAAGATCCTATTGACACCAAGAAATTTGAGTAATTCAATTTCAAAGCTTGTTAGCTAGCATTCACTGCAAAAGCAAGTGACTTCTTCAATTGTTCACGAGCAAAGGACCATCTGGCATCTGGATTCTTGGCCTGGCGCCAAAGGTTGAAGCTGTCTGGGCATCTTGAAAATGCTTAACTTTTAGAAAGTAGAACCACATGGGGGCAAGTATAGTACTAAAAATGTGGGATACTCTATTGGATCCAAATTTTTTGGCTTGGTTGGAAGAGGCTAGAGAAAAATATAAATGGAGTGTTTGTTTGGTAGCACTTTCCGTGACCCCTTTTCTGTCTTTGATTATTGAGTTGTAGCAACTTTCTGACACCAGTGGAGAAGAACTCCTCTTTGGTTATATCACTAGTGTCGATGAATATGAATTATTGATATTTGCTTGCTAGTTGGGGACAGAAAAAGCATGTTTGCTTTTTTAGAGCTATGACCTAGTGAGATTGCAATGCAGGTTTATTTAGGTAGATGGGATGGGAAACTCGGAGATGTGCATTTAAATTTGAGCCTTGTCTGAATCTATTAGCACTGGGAATGTTTTCTTGATCTGCATAAAAGAGAAATAATCCTTCTCTTTTTTCAGGAATATTGACAATGTAGTATTGCCAGAAGTTATCTACTCGTAAATCAGAAACATGATAAGTGAGGATTCATAGAGTCGGCCTCAACTTGTTTGAGGTTGAGGCGCAGTGGTTATTGTTGTTGTTTATCTTAGTATGCTGTCTTTTTCATTGTTCATCTTTGCAGTCTACTCATCTTTCTCGTGACATTTATTTCGTGCCAGGATGGTTGGAAGATAACACTTCTGAAAGTGAAGGAAGTTGTGAAGGCTAAGGAGTTAGAGGAAGATATCTCACTTAACTTTTTCTTTTCTCATAGTACTATATTTGTGAACTACATTGTTTTTTATTATATGATCATATTTCTAGTTAGCTTCTTATCATTCTTGCTTTGTGCTAATTGAGTTTGACTAGCTACTAGATTTTAGCCCGATGGTCATGGCTTTGTTTATTGCATAAGAAGAAATAATCGCCATAAAAAAACTTTATAAGTGTTGGTATCCACACAATGTGCTGATAATATTGTGATCATGCTAAACTCTATAAAATAAGAAAAACAAATCATATGAATAATTATCGGCAGAAACTCCAATATTATCCTATATACACTACCAGAAAATTGCTATTTTTCGACTATAAATTTCGGCTACAAAATAGTAGTCGGAATCTTTCGACTACAGTAGTTGAAAAATTGTAATTAATATTTTTATTTTCTTTATTTATAGACGACTACAACTTCTACTGTGGGTTGCTCTGATGGTAAGCACCCTCCACTTCCAACCAAGAGGTTGTGAGTTCGAGTCACCCCAAGAGCAAGGTAGGGAATTCTTGGAGGGAAGGATGCCGAGGGTCTATTGGAAACAGCTTCTCTGTCCCAGGGTACAGTCTCTCTACCCCAGGGTAGGGGTAAGGTCTGCGTACAGACTACCCTCCCCAGACCTCACTAATGAGATTATACTGGGTTGTTGTTGTCGTAAAATTTGGCGCAAAATTCCCGAATTAATTTTGCCGACTACTATAGTCGGAAAAAAGTCAGCAAAAAAGTTTGGTCAATTTTTCGACTACAGTAGTGTCGTAACTATTAAAAAATTAATTTTAAATGTCACCAGACTAGTAGTCGGACAGTTCACAAATTTCGTGGTCAGAATTTTAAGTAAAAATCGAATAAAGCTGCCGAATATTGTAATAGAAAAATAAGTCAACAAAATTTTTGACCATAATAATAAGAAAACAAGAATTTTGTGTGTATAGACTGTTTTGACGTGTTCTTGAGCTATGTTTCGGCTGAACATTGATGGAATAATTAACTATGGCTACTTAGACCTAAGGTTTAGGCCTACGATGTGATAGGGGATGCCAGTATAAAAATTAATAACTTCATCAAAATCTCCAGATGTTTCTACACAAACTTCAAATTCAGGAGGCAAGCCACTCAATCCATATATTTTGATAGCCTCCCACTTTAATTTTTCAGACATCAATTTAAGAAACAAAGTCAAACATTTATTATTGTATATATATGAGACTATAACATAGCAAACATTGAAACTAGAGAATCACTTAAGTCTAGGAAGAAGCTAAAAATTAGAAGCATGCCTCTAGAATTTTGACCCTTCCTTTCATAGGCGAAATTCAGTAGAATTAGACAAACAATTTCACTAAAGCTGATAATCTCATTTTCCTTAAAGCTACTTTATTGAAGTTACTTTAAAGAATAATTTACTGAAGCAGATTTTGATTACTTTGAAGGTATTACAATTATTCAAACTAAGAACCTTTAGAAGAATATTTCAATTTATATTTTTCTTCTCTTTATGTAGATGGAATTTGAACATAGTAGATGAATGTATAATAGGACTCATCCTAACCGTGCGAGATTGAGAGAGGAATTTATAGGAGTTACGGGATTTATTGCTAAGGCGAAATCGCTAAATGATTTTCTTATACAATTAGGTGTCCTTGTGTTAAATGCAAGTGTGTCAAGTTATTGAGACCAGATGTTGTTGAACTTCATCTTTACAAGAATGAGTTTATGAAATATTATTATGTGTGAACTATTCATGGAGGAGAGAATAATGATTTTCATAATTCTTTTGGTGGTGAAGGTAGTCCCATAGGAGAGAATAATTTTGAAAATTCTTGATTCAATGAAATGATGAAAGATGCTTTTGAGATATTCCTAGGGGCTCAATATGAATCAAATGACGAGGTTAAGCACTTTTATGAACAACTAGAGGAAGCTAGTCATCCATTATATAAAGGCTTAATGCATTCCAAGTTGTCTGTTGCAGTTAGACTACTAACTATCAAATGAGATAGCTCTATTTCTCAAGCGAGTATGGATTCTATCATTGAGCTTATGAATGAACTAAATCCGAATAAAATTGACTTACCCAAAAATTTCTATACAGCAAAGAAATTGATGTCCAAGTTAGGACTTTCATTAGAGATGATTGACTGTTGTGAGACAGGATGCATGTTATTTTATAAGGATGATGCAACGTTAGAAAATTACAAATTTCGTAACCAGCCTCATTATAAGGAAGTTACAAATGCTAATAAGAAGAAGGTTATGGTGAAGGCGATGCGTTACTTACCCCTTATACCAAGGTTAAAGAGGATTTATGCATCAATGAGCTCCGCTCCTCATATGAGATGTGTCACGACCTAAAATCCTACCACAGGCGTCGTGATGGCACCTACTCTCTAAGACTAGGTAAGCCGTTTTCAATTGCATTTTGAAGCCATTTTTTTAAAAACTAAGTAATAAAAACTAACAGCGGAATAAATATGAAAATACAACCTTCCAAGACTGGTAGTACTGAGTCACGAACTCTAACTGAATATACGGAATGATCACGAGGACCGGATATACAATACTGTTTGATTATAAATAAATAGTACAATAAAATGAAAAGACTCCAAGGGACTGCGACGACCAAGCAGCTCTACCTTGAATCCTTACGATCCCGCTTTAACTTTGTTCAAGTCCGATATCTCCAATGCCTGGCTCTGCACAAATATATGCAAAAGTGTAGTATGAGTACACCACGGTCGGTACCCAATAAATATCAAGACTAACCTCCATGGAGTAGAGACGAGGTACCGTCAAGACATTCACTAGTCTAATAACCTGTGCAATATAATATATAAAATACTAGGAAACAGATAGCAATAAGGGCAAGATAAAATAACCGGTGGTATGCGCAGCAAGACAACAAGAATACCATAAATATCACTCAACAATTAATAAATACATGTACTCCCAATTAATTCAAGTTGTTTAAATAAATATCCTTCACATATAATTCTTCCAAATAACTCTTTTCAAATGTAGTTTTCTTAAATAATTATTTTTCAAATATAATTCTTTCATATAATTCTTTTTTAATAAAACTCCTCCAAAATAAATATTTTGAATATAATTCTTCCAATTAAAAAGTCACCATGTGACACCTCATATCATAATACGGGTCTCAACCCATTTTCATATTTTTCGTAAACACGGGTCTCAGCCCACTTTCATAATTGCACGGCACCTCGTGCCCATAATTAAATCATCATATTTTCCCGGCACCTCGTGCCCTCATTTCATATCACAACTGCACGGACAATTCACTCGCCAAATATCCTCATTATTTACTCACGGCACCTCGTGCCCACATTTCATTTTTATAATCCGTATGGCAATGGCCACAGGCTCTCAATTTTAACATAAATCAGATTGTTATCAATTTACCAACAACAAGACAAACTGTACAAGGTATAAAAATAAACACAAGAAAATCGCAACATCACATGAAAATTATCAACACCACAACCCCACATCATCACATATCGTCCCTGACAATAGCCACCCTTATCACTCATATTGCCACCCTTTATCACTCCTATAGCCACCCTTATCGCTCCGCCCAGAAAATATCAATAACCACCCTTATCGCTCCTATTGCCACCCTTATCGCTCATATAGCCACCCTTATCGCTCCTATTGCCACCCTTATCGCTCATATAGCCACCCTTATTGCTCCGCCCAGATAATATTCCAACAAACACAACGACAGTGAAATGCCACCCTTATACCCACATAATATCAACAGTGAAATCCCACCCTTATATCCTCAAAATAACAACGGTGAAATGTCACCCTTATATCCTCAAAATAACAACTCACACAACACAATAATTTATACGGAAATTTATCACGATAACATAAAAAAATTAATTCATATCACAATTTGCCCAATGACCACAACCAAATTCCAAAGATACAACCAAATCAATAAATTTCACAATAAATAACCGAATGCTCCACACAACGTGTATAACACCACAAAAACAATCAACATAGATAAAAATTATTCAGTATAAATCAAAACCTTCATTAATCTAAATTTAGATAATTATATTAACGCTTCTTCTTAAACTTGTTTAATTAATTATTTGCATAGGGAAAATTTAAAATGAAATTAAATTCCCAGAATTATCAAACCAACAAACTCACGAAATTACATAAATATTAAAATAACAATCACATCAAATTTTTATATAAAAACAAGTTCAACCAACAAGGATTTAGGCATGGCAATAGATGATTAAATAAATGCCAATAATTATTCAATGNAATAGATGATTAAATAAATGCCAACAATTATCCAATTTACTACACAATATGCCTAAGACTTAAAGCCAATATATTTTGCACATACAAGCCCGAGTACGTACTCGTCACCTCGCGTACACGGCTTTTCATATTTCACAAACGGCACATAAGACTCGATGCCTAAGGGGTAATTCCCCCACTCGAGGTTAGGCAAGACACTTACCTTTTTGAAGTTAGGCTGATATTCCAAAATAGCTTTTTTGCTTGAATTGACCTCCGAACAGCTCAAATCTATCCAAATTAATTGTACAACTTCATTAAAATTCATCGGAAATAATTCCGGATAATAATACGTCGACTGAAAATTTTATTCAAAAACGTCAACAAAAGTCAACGCGGGACTCGCCTCTCGGAACCCGACATAATTTTCATAAACTTCGAACACCCATTCCGATACGATTTCAACCATACTAATTTTATCGAATTCCAATAACAAATCGGCCTCCAAATCTTAAATTTAAACCAAGAGGGTTTTATAAACTTTTCAACCTAATTCACTAATTTAGTGATAAAAACAACAATAGATTCATGTAATTTAACCAAAATCAAGTTAGGAATTCTTATCCCAATGTTTTCCTTGAAAAACTCTCGAAAAATCGCCCCACCCGAGCTTTCTTGGTCCAAAAATGGAAGAATGACACGAATTTGGACTTTATTCTGCTGCCCAGGGGTTTGTTCTTCGCGTTCGCGATGAACAAATTCTTCAAAAGTCATTCTCAAACTCTTCTCATACAACCTCTAGTATAATGGTTATAAATTTTTGTACAAAACTCCAAATGATAAATGGTTTGACTTTCTGAAAACTAGACTCCAAGGACTACTACTATCATTTGTTGCTCATCTCCCAATTCCTTATAGATTACTAGATATAAGCTTCCAAAGTCAGCCCTGTGCAACAGAGATTTCCAAACTCTCCCCAGACAGCCTATAGTGTATCTACCATAACATTTTGTACACAACTTCAAATTCCAAATGGTTTACATTTCTGAACACTAGACACAAAAGGCTACAACATTCATTTTTGGAGCATCTCCAAATTCCTTATAAATTGCGAGATATGAGCCTCTAACATCAGCTGACGAACAACAAAATTTCCTTCTTCGCGAACGCGAGAACCTCTTCGCGAACGCAAAGAACAAAGTCCCAACAGCAAAATCCTTNATAATAATACGTCGACTTAAAATTTTATTCCAAAAAGTCAACAAAAGTCAACGCGGGACTAGCCTCTCGGAACCCGACATAAATTTTATGAAATCCGAACACCCATTCCGATACGAGTTCAACCATACTAATTTTATCGAATTCCAATAACAAATCGACCTCCAAATCTTAAATTTAAACCAAGAGAGTTTTCTAAAATTTTCAACCTAATTCACTAATTTAGTGATAAAAACAACAATAGATTCATGTAATTTAACCAAAATCAAGTTAGGAATTCTTACCCCAATATTTTTCTTGAAACACTCTCGAAAAATCGCCTCACCCGAGCTTCCTTGGTATAAAAATGGAAGAATGACACGAATTTGGACTTTGTTCTGCTGCCCAAGGGTTTGTTCTTCGCGTTCGCGACACCCCCCTCGCGTTCGCGATGAACAAATTCTTCAAAAGTTATTTTCAAACTCTTCTCAGACAGCCTCTAGTATAATGGTCATAACTTTTTGTACAAAATTCCAAATGATGAATGGTTTGACTTTATGAAAACTAGACTCCAAGGAATATAACTTTCATTTGTTGCTCATCTCCCAATTCCTTATAGATTACGGGATATAAGCTTCCAAAGTCAGCCCTTTGCAACAGAGATTTCCAAACTCTTCCCGGACAGCCTATAGTGTATCCACCATAACTTTTTGTATACAACTCCAAATGACAAATGGTTTACCTTTCTGAAAACTACACATAAAGGGCTACAATTTTCATTTTCAGATCCTCCAAATTCCTTATAGATTGCGAGATATGAGCCTCTAAAATCAAATGACGAGCATCAAAATTTCCTTCTTCGCGAACGCGAGAACCTCTTCGCGAACGCAAAGAACAAAGTCTCGACAGCAAAATCCTTCTTCGCGAATGCGAGAGACTCCTCTTGAACGCGAAGAACAACACCAAAACCAGCAACCAGCCGCATCAAAACACCTAAACTTTGTCCGTAACCACCCCGAATCAAACTCGAGGCCCCCGGGACCCCGTCCAATCGTACCAACCAGTCCCAATACATAACACGAACCTGCTCGAGGCCTCAAATCATATCAAATAACATCAAAACCATGAATCATACCCCAATTCAAGCCTAATAAACTTTGAAATTTCAAATTTTATATCTTGTGCCGAAACACATCAAATCAATATGGAATGACTTCCAATTTTGCATACAAGTCATAATTGACATAACGAAGCTATTTCAATTTCCAGAATCGGATTCCGGCCCCGATATCAAAAAGTCAACCCCCGGTCAAACTTACCAAAAATTCATCTTTCGCTATTTCAAGCCAAATTCCTCTACAAAACTCTAAATAATTTTTCGGACGCGCTCCTAAGTCCATAATCACCATACGGAGCTATTGACATCATCAAAATTCTATTCCGGAGTCGTCTTCACACAGTTCCAACTACAGTAAAAATCCTAAGACTTAAGCTTTCGTTTTAGGGACCAAGTGTCCCAAATCACTCCAAATCATCCGGTAACTGAATTCAACCACACACGCAAGTCAATACACATAATAAGAAGCTGCTCCAGCCCTTATGCCGCTAGACGGGGCTTAAATTCTTAAAACGACAAGTCGGGTCGTTACATTCTCCACCTCTTAAACAAACGTTCGTCCTTGAACGTGCTAATAATTATTCTGAGGTTACTGAATTGATAATTTTTACTTTTATACATATACTCACGATTGGTCCCACGTTACTGTATTGGAGGTAAGTCTGGCAACACCATCTCATTTGAGATTATTTGTTTATCCATATTTGTGAACCTTAAGACCAATTTCTTACACTCCATACATTTCAGAAAGTCCGATTTTTTTATCAACGCACGATATTAGTCTCAACTGGCTGTAGCAACTTGTGCCTACGCATACATCAACTTTCTTGATAGTGTTGAAGTACTTCAAAAATTTTCTGGGGTGTTACATTCTTCCCCGCTTAGGATCATCCGTCCTCAAACAAATAACATAATTTATCTCTTCTTTCACACATATCAATCTCCCAATTTATTTTTTCTAACTCCCAAATTTTTCAGAAAAATTCGGCAGAGTCTCCCCTTTAAATGGGCCTATCCACCTGCCAAAGTAACATTAAAACGATTCCTAACAACACATCCACAAGGTATATATCAATAATACTGATCTCAACATTACAAGCATTGCATTATCATTATGATATCAGGATATAAAGTACATCATATGTATGCTCATCACCACATCTCAGGTCTTAAAAGTTGTTCATAATTAATTCCAACATCATCAATTAATCTCATATTAACGAGTACCTCGTTTTAAAATTTTCACAACACTGACAACATAATGTGAGGCATGAATACCTCATAACTATTTCCCCGATTTAACGAGTCACATTTAATGCCACCTGGGCACTCATCTTATAGGTTAAAACTCAATGTTTATAGCACGAAAATGGCTGAATATGCACAAAAAATATACAAGAATTATCGGATAAGCCTAACAAGCATGACTCCCTATTAATATTATTGTACAAATTATATTTCACAAAGGGAGAATTTTAAACTCATAAATATTTCACCATAAGGACCTCGTTCTTATATAACTTCTACCGCGACTTATAGCCCGGTTTAAATATTTCACATCATATATAAAATGCGAGGATCTCGCCCTCAACTCTGAATCACAAGTATTTTGCACATTGTGCCAACTGAAATTTCAATTTCCTTTCTTTCTTCATTTCAATATATTTCATAAACAATTTTCACAACACATAATAAACTCTCATACCGGTAGGGTGTATAATTCATAAAAATTAGAATCAATTATTCTGAAACACATTAAACCCACTATAATGAATAATAAAAATTACTTTTGGACTTATAGCTCTCAATAGTGTACAAAAATAAATGACAGACACGGGCTCACACCTTCAAATCTCCCAACAGGGATATACATATAAGTGGGTCACAAATTTACGAAGCTCACCCATAGGTGGAGCATAATAGGAGGACTCACCTCAATATTCATAACCGAATCAAATTAAGGAAAATATCCTTTTTTTAACAGAATCAGGATCGTACCTGTAACGACACCATATGGTGTATTGGCCTCAGCCAAATTATAGCGATTATATCAACGGGTCAGGTCTCCACCTCTTAGACGTCCACTACCCGCCCGTCCTCCACCTCTAGCTGACTGTGCACGTGGAGTATCAACTGGAATAAAGCTTGTAGTTGGAGTATTATGATGAAATCCACCCCTCCCAAGTCTGGGACAATCTCTCAGAATATACTTAGTATCACCACACTCATAACAACCCCTCTGAGGTCGCGATTGCTCGTACTGAGTCTGTGCCGGATAACTGGAATAACAACTGTAAGAATATCGTGTCGGTGGTGCACTATAAATCGGAGCACTCCGAGTAATCTGATGTGCGGACTGAGCTGACCGACTGCTCGAGCCTCCGCTATAATGGGTCCTAGCGAAGAGTAAAATCCATTCAACCCTCCAGATCTTCGAGACCTTTTGGCCTCCTTAGACTCCCTTTCCTTGCCTAAAACACCCTCAATCGTCCTTGCAATCTCCACTACTTGTTGAAATGGAGCATCGGTTTGCAACTCTCGAGCCATGTATGTTTTAATATCATAATCGAGCCCCTCAATGAATCTGCGGACCCGTTCTCTGATTGTAGGAACTAAGATAGGTACATGACAGGCTAACTCACTGAACCTGATAGCATATTCTAATACTGTCATAGTGCCCTGACGCAACCGTTCAAACTCTGTGTGCCACGCATCTCAGAGAGTCTGGTGAACAAATTCTTTCAAGAACATTTTCGAAAATTGAGCCCAAGTTGGTGGTGTTGCATCGGCTGGTCTACCTTCTTCATAGATTTGC